>JAFNEN010001174.1:0-142995 GCA_019343175.1 Oedothorax gibbosus
ATTATCGCAATAATAATTAAAATTATCGCAAATTCAAATTATCTTAATGGAGAACGAACGCCTGATTCAACTTGACTAATGGATAGTTTTATTCCGAAGTGACGACACAACAATACAAGAATAACGTGGGGAAATTAGCCACGCCCATTTTATGCATTCTGCATTTGTTGTTGTTTTCAAATAAATTAATCTTAACTTGTATTAAATGGATTGATTTTAACTGGTCGGAAGACTGTTTATGTACCCAAATGCCTTAGTACTTGCTCTCATGTATTTCAAAGAGTCGACAAGTCCTTACAGCCTCCCTACGAGGGTCCATTTAAAGTTTTGAAACGTAGGCCTAAGATTTTTCTTTTGCAGATTAACAATAAAGAGCGATGGGTTTCCATTGACAGGCTCAAGCCTGCTTTCCTTCCAGTGGAAGAGTCTGTCCCAGCCCCTGCAGCGTTGACTCCCACTGCTCCTCCGGCTCCGCATGTTCAACCGCCTGCAACAGGACAGAGATCACCAGCTTCCAGTCCACCTGAGAAGTACTACATCACAAAACGTGGAAGACGTGTCCGCTTTCGGATCTGATGTCTCTCTACCCTTGCGTCCTGTCTTTTTCTCCGAGGGGGGAGTGCTGTGTCGTGCCCCTTTGACTGGAACTGTAACTAGTTATCTAAATCTGTAACTTTAACCTTCTCGTCTCTTGTGTTGTATATAAATACAGAAGTGCCACTACAGGTGCGCACACCCCTTTTGGGTTATTATTATCTTATGTTGTGCCGCGGTTATGAGTTCATCTTGTTTGTTAAGTTAAGTTTATTATTGTTGTTAGGTTTGTTGAATAAATTATATTATGTTACAATCAAAGCTTATTTTTACTTAACTTCCGACTTGGTGAACCACAACTTTCTAATTGCCCGCCTTAGGAGCTTTATATAAGAACTTTATAAACACAAGCCACCTCCTTGTAAAAAAGAAAACGTTTAAACCATTGCCCTAAAAATTTTACATCATCACACAACCGGTGCTTTTTAAGTTTATTTTATTCTTGATGTTTGACCCTCCGAGTGTGAAGCCCTGTTTTTTTCCGTAATTTGTGCATCAGTCTTTCTTACAATAACCTTAATGTTAAAAATTTTATAATTAATACATTTTTATTTACTACACAGAAAAAAGTATTTTGTTGAAAGAACAAACATTTTTTGGTCAATATAGCGCCAACAAAAATGTTGTTGTCAGTACCAAATTATTTTGTTGATTCAACAAAATGGTTTTATTGATTCAACCAAAAATGCGCCAAACCGAAAATGCGCAATGACCGACCACAGGACTTTCGGACCCAACAGATTTAACGAGCACGTACTCCGCATATACTCGGTAGGTCTTCAGTGGTACCGGGCTCGATCGCGGGACCTTCCGATCTCGAGACCGAGACGCTGACCACTAGGCTCACTACGGCCCCAAGTTATCTTTGAAAATAGCAATCAAATGCTTCTACGACGATAATGGCCGAATGGCGCCCTTAATTTTCTTCGATTTGCCGTTGATGACAGGCGCCATGACGTCACAGTTAGAAACAGCCAATAGCAGGCCGAGCTTACCTCAACCAAACGGGTTTTGTTGTGGGGAAAATACTCGCTTTGTTGGGACAAGTAAAATATTGTTAAGTCAACAAAATTAGTCAACAAAACACGTCAACAAAAAAAATTTGGTTCTCCCAACAAAACATTTTTTTCTGTGTATGTACTTTTTCCATTTGGAAATGTTTTTAAGATCATGTCCTAAAAAATAAACCTAATTCTTATTATTTTTACATATTTGCCAATTTCCCGGCCATTCGGAAAGAAATATTATTTGTTCTGCTACTTGTTTCTCAATAAACATTTTACCAACCATATATGAGAATTCCTTAACGTTGACTATTGCACTTCCGAATTTGCATTATATCATGTGTGTGATAACTCAGAAAATTTTGTTGACCGAATACATAGCAAGAAGTTTTCAATTTTTTGTCAAATTCAAAACCGTTGCCGAGAAAAAAAAAATTCACACAACTATTTATAAAATTTATAATTTATAATCTTTTGAAGGGAAAAATTCCAATGATCTAACATCTCGTGACAATCATAAAAAGAAATGATGGTGCCACATTTAGTGGCGCAATGTTTAGGAATCCTCGGCAAACACAATTGTAAAACTTTATTAAATGAACTTAAAATTCTTAATTATACAGCAGAAATAAATTTATGTACGGAAAAATTATCTTAGGACTTCATCATCATTGACTCTACATCTTAAAATTCTTAACATTATGTTAATTGCTATTCTCGCTTTTGAAGCTGAAAACCCCAGAAGTGAAAGCATTTCTCCTTTTTTTGTCGTATAAAATGATAATGATCTAACCAAAATTATTTAATTTTTCAAAACCGTATTCCTTACCTTGATTACTAAAGTCTTTACGACAAAATATATAAGTAATGATTTGTTATCTTTTATATGTTTAATTATTCTCTTCATTTGTTTAAAGTTATCATTTTTTAATGTTTTTACAGTAGCTAATATGATGTTAAGTTTATTTGTCAATTATCATCTATTTAAATAGGCATCCTTAAATTTCCCCAAGATATGTGTAATTTTTCTTAGCTAATAATAAATTAGTAACTTTAATTAGAAATAAAGGGTTTAACCCCTTCACTACTAAAACAGCCCGGGCGGCAGTACAACTAAGGATTCGATAATGATATTCCTATCACATATTACGCGGAAACAAAAATCCTGCGTAGCGAAAGTGGTAAGTGTCCATTAATAGTTACAACATGTTTAAGATTACTTAGATTTGTTTTTAAAAATAATAATTTTCAGCCTTTTCCGTAAAACCAGTTAAATTTTTTATTAGGTATAATCAATTGAGTTTCGGCTAATCTGAGTCAGCGACATCGTCTTTTTTTAATTAACTTCAGCCATAATAACATTATATGTTTTCCCATTTTATGTGCAATACGACAACATTTTTTTTTCTCCCTAATATTTGACTTAACCTCTTCACTATCGAGCAAAATCCTACGCATATATTCTCTATAGAAGCATATTTTTTGAACAAAAATATATTTAAGAGTATATTTCGAAAGGAATTTTTTAAAAACTATCTTTAATATTGGCTAAAGGGCAGATCAATTTAAATAGAATTTGAGCTTAAAGCCCTAAAAGTACAATATTCCCCTTGTACGTCTATGGGCTTGTTTCAACACTTTGTCAAAGAAAACAAAACAACCAATGAAATCGCAGTTTGGAGCACGTGACCTTTTGTAAACCAATGAGCAGTTTCAACACTTTTTCAAAGAAAACGAAACAACCAATGAAATCGCAGTTTAGAGAGCGTGACGTCATAAGAAATATTCCCATTGTATTATGACGTCATTCCAAACTGATTTATTTAACAAAATTAAATTTTCTTTCAAATATTCCTTTTAAATAAATAAAGTTCTTTGTGTGGTTGTGTGGCAACATCGATTTAAATGAATAACAAAAAGTTCTGAAAAAACTCGAATAGCACACTTTCCAGTTACTTTAATACTCATTGAAATTCTCATACTAGTACGGATTGGCACACATACAAAAAAAAGTCTTTAAAAAAGTATCTACGAGGTGCATTACATTCTGCCTTTGCAAAGTAAGTGTTCTAGCGCCGCAGACTATTTTAATCGATCTTTGATATTTTGTAAAACATTAAAATTATTCAGAACGATTTGGCCATTATAAGTTTATTTGTTAATCGTGACAGTAAAACATATGAAAGTCTTCGGTCGTTTCAAAAAATGTGAATGACAGACGGAGATCAGCATAATAAATAAAAAAAAGAGAAAAGTAGGTTAAAAATGGAACGCTGTGTCCCACTTTCTTAGTAAACAACTAATAAAGAATAAAAAAATCACATTACACTACATACTATGACGTTAATTAAAATTGATTTATGTAACAAAATTAATTTTCTTTTAAATTTTCATTTTAAATAAATCAAGTTTTTCATCCGATTTTTTATGTGGCAACAGTGATTGTTAGGTATAGTCCGCCTGTCATTTCTTAGCACTTCAATTATTTTGATTGGGGAAGATTCCGTTTTGAAAACAGGTAGAGAACCTAAAGGAGGCAGGGTTGCCAATTCCATAGTGTTTGGCGAGCATAGGGGATTGTTGGGTTGGTTTGGTTGGAAATAATGTGACACACTAAAACTGCACATGAGTTATTGACGGTGAAAGGAGGAGTAATGCAATAACAGTGCTGTTGGGACGCGTTTTACATGCTGTGCCAGAGCTAGTACAATGCACTTTGTCAACCTGCTTGCGCATTTATCCCGTTGGCAACCGCTGCTGGAGTGACGTTTTAACTTATGAATTTTATATAAGCACCGTCCAACAAAGGGGCGTTCGCAGCTTTATTTCTTTTACAGGTCGCCTCCAGCGCGGGCGCTATTTCGGGGTAAATGTGTAGGCCAGTCTCAATTTTCTAAGTCTTGATTTGCTAAGTCTCTTAATTTGCTAGTTCTTAATTTATTATGTATTAGTTTGTTTACAAAATTGTTATTGTTCTATTTATTTATTCTGATATTGTTAACTTAATTGTAACTATTTCTTTTATCACTTCAAATTAAACCTAATGATAATTAAGTAAATAATCTACTGTTTTCATAATCAATGCTCAATTTATTTGTCAATAAAGTATAGTAATTCAGAGTTATTCCAATTTGTATTTTCTGTACACAAATCCTACCCACATAAAATGGTCCGTCGAGCCGGATCAAGGCATAATTTGTAAATGTAAATTTAATTGGGATATAGGATTTGCATTTTATTTTTAAGTGTTTCTAAACATGTTGTCAAAATTAAACGGTTAGCATGATGGATGAATTGCTTAAGCGTAAAAAGTTATTGAAAACAAAGTTGACTCGGTTGTCAAATTTAATCAATGCTAACTCCGACGGTGAACCAGGCTGTGGGTCGGATGCATTTATTGTGTACAATGAGGATTTAACTGATTTGCGCTTGAGTTTAGTTAAGCTTTTTGATGATATTTTGACTACTTGTGAGGACACTAGTTATGAAACTTATGAATTGGAATATTTTGAGGTATTTAATAGGTTAGACAAATTGAGACTGGCCTTGAAATTAAAAACGGGACATATAGGTGAAACTGTATTGCAAGCATCTTTGCCTCATGAAAATATTAGAGGTCATATCGCTCTCCCAAAGATTAACTTACCAACTTTTTCAGGCGATTTGTTTGGTTGGATTAGTTTCCGAGACTTGTTTTTATCAATGGTTGATCAAAATGAAGCATTGTCAGCCGCACAAAAGCTTCAGTACTTAAAGTTGTCTTTGAAGGGAGAAGCTTTGGCGCTGATTAATTCTTTTCAAATTTGTGACGCTAATTATGATAAGGCATGGGAAACTCTCACAGGCAGATATCATAATGTAGTTGATCTTATTTATGCTCATTTGGACAGGTTTTTTTCTCAACCTGGATTAACCAGAGAGTCATGCAAAGGCTTACGCGAGATTTTGGATGTGTCATCAGAGTGCATTGACACGTTGCGCACTCTCAAACAACCAGTAAAATACTGGGACTCTATTCTGGCTTATACCGTTAGAAAAAAGATAGATCCAGTATCTCTGAGGGAATGGGAGTTTTCCCAAGATAAGCAAACTGTTCCTGTTTTTGAGGATTTCAAAAAATTCCTGGAAGCGAGAGCGCGCGCGCTGGAGTCGACTGTGGCATCAACGTCTAAGAACGTTCAAAATTTTGAAAGGTCTAAAAGTGCAAAAGCACAGGCATTTTTTACCACCTCAAATAACTGTTTAATATGTTCTGGCCCTCACGAAATTTATAAGTGTAATAAATTTTTAAAAAGTTCTGTGGCAGACAGAAAGTCATTAATTTCAAAACTAAAACTACGTTTCAACTGTTTGAAGCGAGGCCATTTTCAGGCTCAATGCAAAAGCAAAGGTTGTAGGCATTGCTCGTTAAAGCATAATACCTTGATTCATGAGCAGAGTAAGTCCGATTCAGCAGCAGTTGAAACAACCAGTACCGTAGTCGGAGATGACCAGGTTTTAACGTCTACTCACTGTTCCAATTCAAATGTTGCATCAAATGCAAATGCAACGTTACTTCCTACAGCGTTGGTTAGAATTGTTTTACCTAATGGTCAATTCGTAGATTGTCGAGCCTTGATCGATTCCGGATCTGAAGCTAGCTTTATTCGAGAGGACTGTGTCCAAAGACTCAAATTAAAGCGACAGAGTTCTAGTAGTGTTAAAATTTCAGGGATTTCGTCTGTTGGGATTGGCTCTTGCAGAGGTCGTGTCTACTTCGAGCTAATATCAACAGTTCCGAATAGTCATAAACTAGGAGTAAATGCTTTAATTTTACCTAAAATTACGTCTGATCTGCCACAGAATACAATTGATGCCAAAAGTCTGTTTGCATTTGCCAATCTCAGGCTTGCTGACCCGGCTGCAAACAGGGCGGGGAGGATTGATCTTCTCCTGGGTGCAGACGTATTTGGCGATATTGTATTGAGTAACAAAATGAAACCTGTAGGCTCAAGTTTAACTGCTATGCATACTATATTTGGGTGGGTTTTGACAGGTACAACAGCCTCTCATTCGAATTCCAAGCGTGTAGTGCACCTTGTGAACTGTGATGTAGAAAAGACAATTCAAAGGTTTTGGGAACTGGAGGATGTTCCTCGAACAAGTTCACTGAGCCCAGAAGAGACCCTGTGTGAAAAGATCTTTGCTGACACGACAAGGCGTGACAAAGACGGTCGGTACATTGTACGTCTTCCATTCAAGAGCAATGAACTGGAGCTGGGATCCTCAAGAGAGATAGCGGTCAAGCGTCTCAAGAATTCAGAACGTAGGTTCATCAGCAATCCCGAGCTTCAAGATTTATATAGGAGCTTCATGGAAGAGTACAAGGACATGGGACACATGAGCACGGTTTCATCTGAGGATGATACCTCAGTGAAGTCCAGCTTCTACATGCCTCATCATGCCGTCGGAAAAGTTGTAAATTCGAAGACCAAGTTCCGGATTGTTTTCGACGCGTCAGCAAAATCGTCAACAGGAGTATCATTGAACGATAGGCTTCTGGTAGGTCCAGTGCTGCAAGACTCGATTGCCTCTATCTTGATGCGCTTTAGGTTGCATCATATTGCACTAACGGCTCATATTTCTAAGATGTATAGGCAGTTTCTCGTGGTTGAACGGGATATTGGCTTCCATCGCATAGTGTGGAGAGAATCACCTGAACTTCCAATCCAAGACCGGAGATTGCGTACGGTTACCTATGGTACAGCTTCGGCACCTTACCTAGCTACGCGATGTCTTCGGAAGTTGGCGGAGGATGAAGGAAAGGACTTTCCAAAGGCAGCTGAGGTAGTGTGCAGCGACTTCTACATGGATGACCTCATGTCTGGTGAAGCCACAGAAGCCGAGGCGATGGAACTGCAAGATGGAATCATCCAACTCATGAAACGTGGGTGCATGGGGATTAGAAAATGGACATCAAACTCCCGAGCTGTCATGGAGGGGATACCTAAAGAGCTCCGTGGTAGTAACCTTCCTTTGAGTATAGACTCAAGCTAAACCATCAAGGTGCTGGGAGTACAGTGGAATCCATCAGCTGATTGCTTTTCCTTCACAGTGGACGAATCGAGAAACCAGAGTGAGGTCACGAAGAGAAGCCTGCTTTCCAACATTTCGAGAACCTTTGACCCACTGGGCTGGCTATCCCCTGTTACTATCAAAGGAAAGATCCTCATGCAGCGTTTATGGTTGTGCAATCTAAAATGGGATGATCCTGTACCACCAGGGCTTCAGTCAGAATGGAAGACAATTGCTTCATCTCTTGCAAGGCTTCAGGACACCTGCATTCCCAGGTGCATAGTTCTACCTAAGGCCACACGCTACGAGCTACATGGATACGCTGATGCTTCCGAGGCGGCATACGCAGCTGTGGTATATTTGAAGTCATTCAGTAAGAATGCGGAAATATCATATCTTGTAGTAGCCAAGACAAAGGTTGCGCCATTAAAGAATCAGTCTATTCCCAGGTTGGAGCTATGCGGAGCACTTCTTCTCGCCGGAATAATAGCATCGGTGGTTCAATCGACCAAGCTGCAAATAGATGATGTGTATTGCTTCACGGACTCGACTATAGTGCTGGCGTGGCTGCAAGGTGAACCTTCTCGCTGGAAAACCTTTGTTGCGAACAGATTGGCGAAGATAATGGAGCTTGTTCCAAGTTCAAAGTGGCACTACGTTGCAAGTGAAGACAACCCGGCAGATTGCGCCTCAAGAGGGCACTACGTTGCAATTGCTTTGGATGTACAGCCTGATCCAGAGCAGAATTTGCAGGAAATCATCAGAGAACAGCGGACCGTGCAAGCAAATGTAGCTCAGGCACAAGAGGAAATTAAACTGGATTTTCTGGAGAAGTTCTCAAGCTTGACAAGGTTAAGGAGAGTGCTGGCGTATTGCAAACGCTTCATATTCAACACGCGGAACACAGACAAGAAACGGCTCGGATTCCTTAGTGCAAAGGAATTAGAAGAAGCATTCATGCATGCTGTTCGTCTGGTGCAACGGGAAGTATTCTCCACAGAAATTTCAAGACTCTCAAGTGGGAACAACTTAGGTTGTAAGAGTACCTTGGCATCGCTGAATCCATTTGTGGACCAGGAGGGTACCTTGAGAGTAGGTGGCAGATTACAGCATTCAAGGCTGTCATATCGCCAGAAGTTTCCTATACTGCTGCCTAAGAAACATTGGTTCACGGAGAGGATTATACTTCATGCCCATTTAAAGTATCTACATGCAGGTCCACAACTGCTAATGGCGATTCTTCTGAAGAGGTTTTGGATTGTAGGCGCACGAGATATCATCAGACAGCAAGTCCGAAGATGTATGACCTGTGCCCGATACAGAGCTCAACAGCAACAGTGGATGGGTGACCTTCCGAGTTCCAGAGTTGTCCCTTGCAAACCTTTCCAGAAAGCCGGTGTGGATTACGCTGGACCTTTCGTATTAAAGGCATCAAAAGGAAGAGGACGTGTGATATACAAGGGATATGTGGTAGTATTCGTGTGTTTCGTCACTAAAGCCATCCATTTAGAGCTCGTAGGAGACCTAACATCGGAAGCCTTCATAGCCGCGTTGAAGCGATTCATCGGACGTCGAGGAAAATGCACAGATATTTTCAGCGATTGCGGTACGAATTTCACAGGCGCCTACAAGATCTTAAAGCAAGAAAGAAGCCCTTCAGAGCAGGAAGAAGCCAAAATAGCCAACCACCTAGCCAGTGAGGGAATAAATTGGCACTTCAATCCACCTTCAGCACCGCACATGGGAGGACTCTGGGAAGCTGGAGTGAAATCCATGAAACATCACCTTCGTCGTGTTGTGGGGCAAACAACCTTATGCTATGAAGAGCTTTACACAGTGCTAGTGCAGATCGAAGCCTGCTTGAATTATCGTCCTCTTAGTCCTATGTCAAACGATCCCAACGACCTGGATGCGTTGACACCAGGGCATTTCCTAACTGGTGACTCTTTGATGGCTCTCCCGGAACAAGATCTAACCGACCAATCCTTATCTCTGCAGCCTAGATGGAAACTGGTGCAACATCTAGTGCAGAGTTTCTGGGCTCAGTGGAAGATGGAGTACCTGGCAAGACTTCAACAGCGTCCAAAGTGGCTGACGAAAAACGAGAACTTTGCAATAGGGGACATGGTTTTGGTGCGCGACGAAAGACTCCCATCTATTCAGTGGACCCTAGGACGCATTGTGGACATTCACCCTGGTACAGATGTTGTTGTTCGAGTGGTCTCTGTTAAAACAGTCAAAGGAATGCTACGAAGACCTTCTGTTAAACTAATTCATTTACCATGTTAAAAATTGTATCAAAATTGTGTAGGGATTTAAACTTCAAAAATTAATTTCTTTCTTTTTATTAGTTTGTTTAAGGAACTTCAAGGTGGGCGGAATGTTGGGACGCGTTTTACATGCTGTGCCAGAGCTAGTACCATGCACTTTGTCAACCTGCTTGCGCATTTATCCCGTTGGCAACCGCTGCTGGAGTGACGTTTTAACTTATGAATTTTATATAAGCAAAGTCCAACAAAGGGGCGTTCGCAGCTTTATTTCTTTTACAGGTCGCCTCCAGCGCGGGCGCTATTTCGGGGTAAATGTGTAGGCCAGTCTCAATTTTCTAAGTCTTGATTTGCTAAGTCTCTTAATTTGCTAGTTCTTAATTTTTTATGTATTAGTTTGTTTACAAAATTGTTATTGTTCTATTTATTTATTCTGATATTGTTAACTTAATTGTAACTATTTCTTTTATCACTTCAAATTAAACCTAATGATAAGTAAATAATCTACTGTTTTCATAATCAATGCTCAATTTATTTGTCAATAAAGTATAGTAATTCAGAGTTATTCCAATTTGTATTTTCTGTACACAAATCCTACCCACAAGTGCAATAACAGTGAACCCGATGCAAGTTCGAAATGCCCTTCAGTTGAGAAACTATTTCTAAACATTAAAGATATATGCGGATGCAAAAAAGTAAGGGATTGCCAAATATAGTAAATGTGGCTTAAACCAAAATCTGCCCTACACTTTTATGTTTTACGGATGATAGTTTGGACTATTTTAAAACCCACGTCACAGATGCTAAGAAGTGATAGGAGGACACACAATACCCCAAATTAAAACTATATTTTTGCACGTTTTTATTTATCTAGATATTTTTTTAATAATGAAAGAGTAAAACTACTGGCAATTTATGAGTGGTTGTAGAAAATTGAGTTTGACATAAAAATTATTTTGCTAAGGAGAAATGGAACTACAAATAAAACAGACAAAATTCATGAATTGCAAAAGTACAATCAATGTCTACAAAAAATTTCAAAAAGCTACTAGCCATGTACTCTGATGTAAAACTTCTAAACAAGCGCAATTTTAGTTCTGTTTTATTCTACGAAACTTCCCGAGCAGACCTTAACATGGAGCGAGAAAGGAAGCAGATTTTAACCCCCCGTGTCTCCTCTAGAAAGTGAACGGTTTTACCATCTCGATGGAAAAAATATGTTTTAAATTGCATTCCCCAAAATATTTTCAATTAAATGTAATCATGTATAACCTTACAATGGAAGGGGGGGGGGGGTACATATATATTCCCGCTTGTGTGCTTGATCAGAGACCCGCTTATGAAGTCTTCGTCAAGAAAGTCAGACACAGAAAGTATTCTTTACTGTCACAGATAAATGAATATACACCCAGGGCGAAAGCGGGAATCGAACTCGCACCCGTTACAACGCGCAGACTGCTAGCGTAATGGTCCAAACCACTCGGCTACCCGGGCCCCCTTGCAATGGAAAAAGCGCCAAAAATGTCGCTATTTTTCACTATTCTCAAAATAACTCTTAGAAATTTAAAATTTTAGCAAAGTTTAAGAATGTCATTTTTGATAGTACAACTTTAGAAAAAAAAGTTTAAAAGGTTTTACAGTTTACATGAATAGTTACCAAGTTATGGCGTTTCCAAGCTATAGCAGAGGTACGCTAGTTTGAATGAAAGCTGCAGATTTAAAGGAATTGTTTTTATTTTCAAATTTAGGATTAACAGATAACAAAACAAGTATGTTGGAGTTATTCAACCACATTTTAAAATCTAAAGGTCAAAAGTTTGCAATACAATTTGTTTTAATGCACCTTGATATTTAAATACAAACTTTTATTTATATTAATATTAACATTATTAATGGATATTTTAAATTACATTAGCAATATCAAAAGTGGCACTGTAAAAATACGTAAAAATCAGGCATTTAACATTTCATTTTTTTTTGATTAAATTCTACTTAATTCTCTCTGAATACAACATACGTTATATTGTAGTAAATGGGTCATTAATATGAAAAATGTAAATTTACAGATGTGACGAGTTTACAGATCTGATGACGAAATTAAATAATAAAATTAATATTCTATTAAAACTTCGAAATATAGCGAAAACTATGCTATAACGTCTTAAGAACATGTTTACGAAAAATCGGTGACAAAATCGAATTTTCTAAACATTTTACTGATCAGTTTGCTATAAGAAAATTGTTTTTTTTTTATTTCTCGTATTTTCAGACTGGAAACAACATTAGCATCATTTACCACTGTAGTGGCCGATGATGGATTTTAATAAACTTTAAAAAAAATATGTCTTTTCTTAACAACTTTATTTCAAAGAACAGACTTCACTTTTTACACCAATTCGAAAACTCAACTTTTCCATTTCTACAAAACCACTGATGCCACCGCACATAAGTTTTACACAATCGTCGGCACGTTTTCAGTTATTTATTTAATCTGAGCGTGCCCTTACACCTCCCCCCTAAAATCATATTATATCCGAAGATCTAATATGGTGACAATACCTAAAGGGTCACACTTTACATTAGAATACTTATCTATACACATAACTATACTCAGTACCACTACAGTCATAGTCTTGATAACGCGTCCGCATTGTATAGTTTTGATCCTTTATATGGCTCGCTATGATGTCGTGTCGTTGGATCGCCAACGCCCATCTCTGCAATCTTGGGCTTTGAGGCGCAGCACTCGTGAGGAACACCAGCGGATTATGATCCGTCAGTAAGTAGATCTTTGCTCCACACAGCAACGTTTCAAATCTCTTTAACGCCCAAATAATAGCAAAAGCTTCGCGTTCAATTGTCGACCACTTTTGTTGGGTTTGACTCAGCTTCTGACTTCCAAAGGCTATGGGGTAAATGTTTGCGTCTTCATCCAGTTGACCTAAACAACCTCAACTGCCGTCTGAGAAGCATCAGTATGTCAGAAATATGGTTTCTCTATATCCGGTACTTGCAACTCTGTAATTGAACTTGCAATTGCGCTGCCTTCAACACTTTCAATGCACTTTCAGCCTCTTTGCTCCATGGAATCTCGTTTGACACCTTCTTTTTAGTGAGTTCCGTTAATGGCAGGGCAATCCTTGCAAAATTCGGGATGTATTGCCTGTAGAAGTTGCACAATCCCAAAGCACTTCTCTGCTGCTTCTTTGTCTTTCATTGGTATCGCCCAATATCCTTTTAGCATATCGAGTACAGTAATAAACTTTTTCTTTCCTACCAAGAAATTCAACTCCATCATATTTTGCATTGGATAAGCATCAGGTACAGTCACTACATTCAAGCTTCGAAAATCTATGCACAACCGAATTGTTCCGTCCTTCTTATGAACACACACTACATGGTGCGCTATCTCACTCACTGCAGGTTCAATCAATCCCAACTCTAGCAGTTCATCTATTTTTGCATCCACTTTCCTCTTTAGGTTTTCTGGTATCCTATAAGTTTTTGGTTTAATGGTTTCCTCTTCAGCTTTTAGCTTTATCACATGCTCTCCTACTTTAGCTCTCTTAATTTTTCCTGAAAATAACGCTTTTTATTGCAGTAAAACATTCTTCAGTTAATTTTGTTGTACCTCTGGCAGGTAGTCCAAGTTCGCTCTTTTTAAGACTTCATCATTCTTCTTAGCTACATGGTTTATTGGCGTTTCATATAGCTCACCAAATTCCTCATCCCCGTCATAAACAACTCCAACAGTCTGAATTCTTGCTCTGTATTCTCTCATCTTGTTTACATGAAGTAACCTTAAATTACATTCGGGCATCTGCAGGTAATACGAATTTGCTTTCGCCTTTCTTACAACCTTAACTGGACCTATCCACCTAGCATACAATTTATTGGTTGAATCAGGTACGAGCACAAGCACTTGATCTCCTGGTACAAATTCTCGATATTTCCTTCTACTATTGTAATATTTGGCGTAATTACTTTGCTGTACTTCACTTGTTAATTTGGCATTTTTCGTCGCAATTTCTAACTTCTCTCTTAGTTCTTCCAAATAGTTTTTTCTACTGATCGTTTCATATTTGCAGGTAACAATACTTCTCCAGTCCAAACTGATTTCAGTATAGACAATGGACCTTTTGGTTCTCTTCCATACATCAGCAGAAAAGGTGGTACTCCTGTAGTTGCATTTGGAACTTCTCTATAAGCCCACAATAAAAAAGGAATGTGCCTGTACCAACCTCTACCCTCTTCTCTAATAATATGGTGCAACATATTCTTCAAAGTTTGGTTCCATCTCTCAATTAAACCATTTCCTTCCGGATGATAGGGTGTTGTAATTCGTGGACTAGCTCCTAAAATCTTCAGAAATTCTTGTGTTAAACTAGTTGTGAAATACGTTGCATTGTCCATCACGATTACTTCTGGTACTCCTGTCCTACTGAATATTTCTAGCAATGCTTCACATGTACTCTTAGCCGTTAGAGATTTTAGTGGGACAGCTTCTGGTCATCTAGAATGTTGATCCATCAAACAAAGTATGTACTTATGTCCTTGTGATGATACCGGATCTATGGGGCCAATTAGATCTACGTTCACCACTTGAAATGGTAGTTCAGGACGAGACACAGGTGTTATCGGAATCTTGTCGACAGAACGAATTACTTTTCTGCACTGACAACCATGACAAGAACTACAATATGCTTTAATCTCCTTGATCATTCCCGGCCAATAAAAGGAAAACTTGATTCTCTGAATCGTTTTATGGGCTCCTAGATGTGCTCCGAATACTGATTCATGAGCTATCGCCAGTATTTTGCTTCTTCTCACTTAAGGAATCATATCTTATTTCCACACATATTCTCTTCATGGTAAAGGATATTTTCTTCTACAACATACCCTCCTTTATTTTGTTTGTCCAATTTCCATACTTCCTGAAGAGTACTGCAAGTTTGTTGCTGTTTCCTGAAATTCTCTGGTTTGCTTTCGTCATCCTTAGCATCATACTTTCTTATTTTTAGCTCACATTCTTCTGTTTCAATAGTCACAGTAGCATCCAACTTTTCCTTTTGCGAATCCGACCTTAATTTCATAGTGGCTGTGAATATAGGACTGTATATTCTCTCCTGCTCTAATGCTTCATAAGTCTCAGTATCCAATAATATATCAGCATTCAACGCGTCCCGTCCACAGTTGCCACGACCGTTTTGCTTACCGGTGTAATATACGAACTTGTCACCAAACCAATTTCCACTTCTTTTAGTTCAGCCTTCAAACAATCACCAAACGCAGGTTGTAACATTATATGTCCTTTGTAATCAACTTCTTTCCCTACTACACTGCTTTTAAACACACTAATTTGTGCAAGAGAATCTACTACTGCCTCATATTCTGCTCCACCATATGAAATTTTTACTATTTTCAGATCGGACATTTTTGGTTGAACTGCATTCCCTTTCTTATTTTCTAGTACAACTTCGCCATTGAATTTTGCGATGACCACCTTGCCTTCGATCTCCTTCTCTTCAACTACTTTTACCTCGGAGACATTGGCTTCTGCAACCTTTACTTCAGAAACTTTAGCTTCGGTCTTTCCCCTTCCTTCTTTATTCTTATCTCTGCAAAACCTTGCTAAGAGCCCAGATCTTCCGCAATTGAAACATATAACTGGTTTTTGGAAGGAATTTCTCTTATCAAATCCTCCCGCGGTTGTTATGCTGATATCTATTTCCTTCACCAGATGCATTATTTCTGTTATTGCAGATGTTAGGTTTTCCCTGATAGCCATTCCTATATGGTTGAAATGCAGAACCTTTATTGGACTCCCTAAAAAAATGACCCATAGAGATCAATACAAAAACCTACCGACATCAATACAACTCTATTGATTTCTATGGATGCTCCTACCGATATCGGTATAGGCTACCGATCTCTATTCATATCGGTACGCTACTGATTTTATTTTCTACTGATATCAATACAGATCCATAGACATCAATACAAGAGATATCAGTAGAATACCGATCTCTATAGATATCCATAGACTTTTACCGACATCAATAGGAATGTGGTCAGTAGGATTCCGGTTCTTATGGATATCCAAAAAACTCAACAGATATCAATAGACTTGTGATCAATAGGATTTCGATCTCAATGGATACCTATCGACCTTTACAGATATCAATAGGAGTGTGATCAATAGGATCTTAATTTAGTATCTGGGTACTGTGGTTTCGGTTTTAATCACATTCTTTTACAGGTTTTTTTTTAATTCCACAGTTGTCTAAACCTACAAACACTTTTAAACCACTCTCATCTCCCTTTTTTTAAACCCCCTCCTCTATTGAAAATAAGTAACAAGTAATTGTAAAATATATCTTCTACAAATTTTTTTTTATTACAAAGTTTTTTTTATTATTATAAGAGTGATTGAAATTGGTCTAAAGTAAATACTCTACCATTATCAATTGTCATAATTTTCAAATAAAAAATACTTTAAAAAAATACTTTTTTAAAGCAATGCAAGTAGAAAAAAATAAAAATATTTTTAAAAAAAATATATATATGGGTTGAGTGACAGATTATTTGACCCCCTAGGTTTTGTCCCCAAGGATATCTTATGCCAAAGTTAAATGTAATAAAAACAAAATAATAGATTATATTGCCTAATTATACATTTATTTGTTACCACAATTTCATTTTTGGTTAAATTACATTACTATCAAAATTCTAACAGCAAAATTACTTGGATAAATTTTTGAAATTTATTAATTATTTGAAAGAATTTCTTTTAAAACGAATAACATAATGGTCTTGTTTCAACCTCTGGTTTCAACACTTTGCCACAAAAAAAACAATTAATGGCATCGCAGTATGGATAGCGTGTGACCTTTTTTAAACTAATGAGCTGTTTCGACACTTTATCAAAGAAAACCAAACAACCAATGAAATCCCAGTTTAGAGAGCGTGACGCCAGAAGAAATATTCACATTATAATTTTATAATTTATGCGTCCAAAATTTTAAACGAATCATTACGAGGGGATTCTAACGTTCGCAAGCCTAATGATGGAACTATGCGGGAAGCTGAATCCAGAGATTTTGCATTCAATGAATGAGTACTCTTATGAATATTTTATTCCTAAACTATCAAATAAGTAAAAAAAATATGTATGTTTTTAGCTTTTATATAGCATTTAATTTTTTATAGTAGTTGTCACGTGTGTTAGGTATGTTTCCGTTTATCATGTTAGAGAGAGAAATAAAAGACTATATACTAACTAACTGATGCATACTATTAAAGAATATAAACTTTTATAAAAAATCAAACTTTTAAACATTTATTTCTTGGGAGATACTTTTTTTTAAAGTAAATTAGTAACGTAAAATTTTAGAAAGTGGAAGGCCAGTTTAAACTTTATGATTGTTATTAGAATATTTCTCACTTAGAATGAAAATACTCACTATTTTCTTTTTTAAAAAATACTTGCCAAATATTCAAATAGAAACAACATTCTACTATTAACTGCTTTAATTATGTACCCAGGTAGCACACCAATGTGGGATCCACATGGTCCGACGTGGGCCCACGTGGTTCAGATGGGCACTGGTGGGCCCCATCAGCCCATCACCAAACCATGTGAATCCCATGTACTCAATATTAGCAAATTATGCGCTAATTACGATAAAATATGATTAAAATATTATTTATTTTTTAATAATTAGGTGACATAATGTATTTGGATGCTAAAAATTTTATATTTTACGCTTTTTCTAGAGAAAAAGAAAATCACGTGGATCTACATGGGACATTATGGGCAACCCATATATATTTCTGTGGGCTGTCCATAACAAACCCATGACATTGATTAAAGTAGTTTAGAACTAGGTTTTCATTCTTAGTCAAATGGACTGTTTATAACCTAAATAAAATAGGTTTTATTGTTAACTAAAAATTATTTGTACCATAAAAAATATACACCTTATATTATTCTAAATTAATTCCTCAAGGCAAATTGAAATTATATTTGATTAGGAAAATCAATACCGTGAATTTAACGGTTTAATAATTGATGTTGTTCAGTACTAATGCTATTTTTAGAAAAATATTAGTACAATTTATAGCTATTTTAATAAAACAGAGCTTTATAGAAGAACCCAAATGGGCCGATATGTGACAACCCAGGTGGGCCGATGTGGGATGGCCCATCTAAATGAATTAAATCACCATTGCCATCGCAACAATCGCTCGAGGAACTTTAATTCTTTTAGACAATAAATTAAAATAAATTTATTTTTGCGACATTGATCAGTTTGAAATGACGTCAAATATATTTCACTACGAGATTCTTCGTATGTTGATATGAAATATTTTCATTCTATTTAAAAGCGAGGAATATTACATATTTATTCTTTAAAATATAGATTAATTTTTGCAAACGATAAGTAATAATTATTGAATTTTTGTAATAAAATTTAAATGAAACTAGCCAAATTTATTTATTCAATATGTTCACTGTTGCCATTTCGTTAAACGTACGATAAACTTTATTTATAACAAAAATAAAAACTTTTGAAAAAATATTTATTTATGTGATATAATTCAGTTTGGATTGTTGTATTGTAATGCCACAATAGAGTTCTTTTGATGGTTCATTATAAATATGTATGAAAAAAGATGCATAAAAAATTTTAACTTTGGATAAAGAATATGCAAAGTTTCGCTTTTATTTTTAACGCATCAATTTTTTAAATTTATTTTTCGAACTGTAAACTGGTGGCTACTAAAAGATATTTATTAAAAAAAATATATCATTATTCTTCGAACTTCAAAAAAAAAATTAGCAAACGATAAAGATTAGTTATTAAATCTGCAAAAGAAGATTAAAGAAATTAGTTAATTTTGAAATTACAACTAGCTAAGGGCACTGTTTGCCGAATTTCTTTATGTGGTGTATAAATAGTCATACTCCTAATTTTAAAACCACTCGTGGGAAGAGAGGTGGAAGGAAAAAAAGATCACCGGATATTCTTAATTTTCAAGATGTTATTTTTAATTTAGAATCTAAATTTCTTTTGGACTTTGATTGGAAGGGCCATCAAAATTTTCATTTTTTCCCTCAATAAAAGAAATAGCTTCATTTTTTTCGATTCTCTCAACAATCTCACTTTCAAAAACACACACTTTAAAATTTTGGTCTTTGACCTATTAAAGCTTTAAACCTCGAAAATGACTGTTCCTAATAAGAAGGATAAGAGATTCTTTACATTCGATTTTTTACATCCAAGTTATGATCATTTCAATTTTCACAATACTATCAATAATATATCTAACCTTTTCCCTATTAAGAACCTAAACATTTCCAAAGCCTTTAAATACACCACTCCATTTGGCAGATCCATTTTCAACTATAATGATTTTTGTTCTAATACCGTCTCTCATCGTGATACCATTAACTGCTGCTGCACAGAACCCCATTATCAAGATTTCATTGATCATCATCACAATCACATCATCACTGGTGACCTAAATTTAATTGAAGATCCACAATTAAGGGATGTCCTTTCAAAGGGTACTAAATTCAGACCAATCTTCCATAAAAATATTGATAAATATAAGCTTTCTTTTCTTAATAATATTGACGATTTCATCCTTAAAATTTCTTACCAGTATAACACACCTTTGGAACAGTTCCCTATGTGGAAGTGGACACTTTTTAAACATTTTCAAACCTTCATAGATAACAACTTTTATAATTTTAATTTCTCCCACTACAACCAAAAACACTTAAAAGCTTCTGTCAAACACATCCAAAATAATTTTATTATCACTCCAGTAGACAAAGCCTCCAATAATTATGCTTTCTTTTGTAAAAACTTCTACTTGTCTCTTCTTGACAATGAACTAGAATCATCCGACACATACAAACTCTCCAATTTGGACTACAAAAGTGTATGTAAAAAGATTATTGCCTTCAATAAATATTTTAAAATTAATAACTCCTCCATTAAATTTCCCTATGTTACCATCACTCCCAAATTCCACAAAACCCCTTTAGCTTTTCGCTTTATAACCTGTGGTTCCAACACTTACATCAATAAACCTGGTGATATCTTTTTTAATTTGCTGAACAAACTTTACAATTTTATTGTCGGTGAAGGCTTCACGTGGATTATTAACAACAATAAACCTATTTTAGAACACTTGCATAACAAGAATATTCATTCAGTTGACACTTTTGACTTCAAAGATTTATTTTCTAGCCTACCTTTATTTCACCTAAAAGACGTCCTCACTGCTTATTATAATGATTACAATAGTATATTAAATATTAGTCAGGAATATTGGAATAAAACTAATTAATTTATATATATATATATATATATATATATATATATATATATATATATATATATATATATATATATATATATATATTATATATATATATATATATATATATATATATATATATATATATATATATATATATATATAATATATATATATATATATATATATATATATATATATATATATATATATATATATATATATATATATATGTATATATATTCAAATCCGGCGCCCAAATTTACTTATATTTCTATCTCTGGAATGGCAACAATTGAAATGAACAAAAATACTACTAATTTTCAAATGGCCGACTGAAAACAACAAAAAAGTGTTTCTTTAGGAATGGCTTGAAAAAGGGAAAATAACCATAAATATTATGCACAAAACATAGTTCGATGCGGCAGAAAAACATTGAATGTATTTTTTTTTTGAGAAAAGCACTGCGAAATAACACAAGGATTGACAATATCGGGAATGGCTGCAAAAAGGCCAAAAAATGAAAAGCTACCATAAATAATATGTGCAAAACATTGTTCGATACGGCAGTAAAACAGTTTTTTTGAATAAAAACACAACGATTTATAAAAAAGTGGAACGTAATGGAAAATGCTGAAGAATTGATTTTAAGAAAGTAAATAATTATTGAAAATCGTTAAACATATAATTAATAAAAGATTGGTATAAAAACACTTCAGAATAAATTATATGCATATGAGATTTAAATGGATTAACATTTAAAATTTTTTGAAAGCAATTGCTAATTTCGCCAAAGGTAGCCATAATACCAATTTGTCGGTAACCAGATTTGGCGTAAAATTACGACGCTTAATGCATGAAAACTTAAATTTTAATTTCGATCGACTGAAATTAATAAAAAACGCATGGAAATCACGTAATTTGCTAAAATCCACTTACGTCAATATATTTGTTCACGTTATTTCATAGTTGAAAAAGAAAAATTTAAATTGTTTTTAAACATAGTTTCTAAGCGTTAACGGCTACCACGTTATATATTGCCACAATACTGATTTGGCCGGGTTACTATATTTGGAGAAAAACTGCCGGATATGCTTCTTTAGATTAACCGAATTTTATTTAAAAGGATACTAAAGGCTACTAGGGGGTTGGCGAGCGATCGCGAGCAGGGAGTGTGCCCCTAGTTTATAATAATTTTAAAAAAATTCTAAGATTCTGTTATACAAATTCAATGCAAACAAATTTAAAAAAAAAAGATTATTCAAAACGATGTGTTACAATTGACAAAATGATTTTACACTGTTTCTATTATATAAGAAATTTGTAAACACCTCATTCATAAACAATTCAAACAAAACTACTAAAAATTGGTTTTGGCGAAGTGTAAACAATTTTTCTATAGCATGTTTTCTTTAAAGATAAGTTTAATACCCACGCATTGCACTCTTTATTTTAAAATAAGTGTATTAATTTCAAAAACAATTATTCTGCCAGGGATGCAAACACATGCAGCATGCTATAGCCATGTTTTTCAGCCGTAACCGAAATCTGTTCGTATTTCGGATAAAAATGTTGTAAAACAATTTAACTTACTATTCATCTTTTCTTTATTATTCTTTTTGGGGATTTTTTATTATTACAGTCACAATTAAAGACAAGATTAAATCACACAATTCTAAAAAGTAAACAAATATTCACAAACATTATGCAAAAAGTTCAGTAAACAGTTAATTGAAATTGTTTTGTAATAATTTAAGAATGATCAGGAATTTTATTAATTTTAATCTTGAGCTGTTTTCGTTTATTTCTTTATATTTAAGCCAAGCTAAATGACTTTAATTAAAAAAAAAAGATTTATATTAAAACAAAGCATTTACAGTATTTTTCACATTGAAGCTCAGGAGTAGTCTTTGGCAACTTGGTGGGTTATTCGCTCTCCAAAAAAATATTTGTTTGTTTTAAATGTTTGTTTTGAATTTATTTTACATTGTCAGTGGCTAACGTGCATTATAATCTAATTTTCAACACTGCAACCATTACTATATGTAAAGTTTGTAACCAAAAGAGACTCAATGATGTCTTGCAAGGAATGCGAATTCTTTTCGAAGCCGACGATTTAGCAGAATCGCCAAGATAATGAATATTTTGTTTTAAAGAAATCAATACACTAAATTAAAACACTTGTAGATTATTGCACAAATGATGGTTTATTGTTTTAAATTAACAATAGTACTTTAAAATGAGAGAAATTCATTTAAATGCAAATTTCATACTCGTTACTATAATTTCACGCTCGACATTCTTGAGCTTTTGTTTAGAATATACCGAGGTAGCACCCCCATATGGTCCCACGTGGTTTCCTAGTGGGCTATCTCATATGGAGCCCAGAAAGAAACGACCCTTTTTTTTTCGTTGAAACCACGTGGGCCCAGGTGCGTTAGCTCACATCGTACGATGTGGGCTGCCCAGTTGGATCCAGAAAGAAACGACCCCCTTTTTTTTCGGTGAAACCACGTGGGCCCAGATGGGTTATACATCGGCCGATATGGGCTGCCCAGATGGATCCAGAAAGAAACGACCCCTTTTTTTCAGTGAAACAACGTAGGCCCGGATGGGTTAGCCCACCTGGGCTGGTGTGGGCTGCCCAGATGGATCCAGAAAGAAACACCTTTTTTCGATGAAACCACGTGGATCCAGATGGGTTAGCCCATCTGGGTTTATATGGACTGCCCAGTTGGATCCAGAAAGAAACGACCCCCTTTTTTTTCGGTGAAACCACGTGGGCCCATATGGGTTATCCCACATCGGCCGATATGGGCTGCCCAGATGGATCCAGAAAGAAATGACCCCCTTTTTTTCGGTGAAACCACGTCGGCCCAGATGGGTTATCCCACATCGGCCGATATGGGCTGCCCAGATGGATCCAGAAAGAAACGACCCCCTTTTTTGTCGTTGAAACCACGTCGACCCAGATGGGTTAGCCCACATCGTCCGATATGGGCTGCCCAGATGGATCCAGAAAGAAACGACCCCTTTTTTTCAGTGAAACAATGTGGGCCCGGATGTAACACATCCGGGCCCACGTTGTTTCACTGAAAAAAAGGGGTCAGTTACCCCTTAAGGTATCCAGGAAGAAATGAGCCTTGTTCAATTGCTTAACCTGAGAAAGTGAGCGTTATACTTAATATTTGTAGATGTAGAACCACAGATAATATATAGACACTTATAAATAGATGAGAAATCCATATAGATTTAGATGTTTCATACCACATCAGCCCCTTTGGGTTTCCTCGACATAGGCCCACTTGGTTTTCCCCACATCAGCTCAGTAAAATTTTTCATGAGCAATCGATTTTGATTTTTAAATTGATTGATCTCTTTATTAGTTAATAATATACGTAAATATTGAATATAATTCAGTAATATGCATAATATACAGTTAGAGGTTTAAAAAAAAAGTAGTGCATTTGGACAGCAGGTCCTTTTTTGTGTATAAATGATCAATCCATATAGATTTAGATGGGCCATCCCAAATCGACCCACCTGGGCCATCCCTCATCGATCCATCTGGGCCTACCTGGGATATCCCACATAGGCCCACATGGGCCAACCCACATAGGTCTACCAGGGATATCCTACATCGGCCCACAAGGGCTATCCCACATCGGCTCACAAGGGCTATCCCACATCGGTCCATATGGTTTTCCTCATCATTGGCCCACCTGGGCTTCTCCACATCATATACCGAAACAATGAATATATTTTAGTAATATGTATAATATACAGTAGGAGGATAAAAAACAATAATGCACATTTAGACAGCAGCTTCACTTTATAGGACAGATGGGCAATCCATATAGATTTAGATGGAAAATCCTACATCGACCCACCTGGGCCATCCCACATCGATCCACCTGGACCGTCCCACATTGGCCTACTTGGGCCATCCCACGTCGGCCCACATGGTTTTCTTCCACATTAACCCACCTGGGCTTCTCCGCATCAGCCCAGTACAATTTTTCCTGAGCAATCGATTTTGCCTTTCAATTTGATCGATCTCTTTATTAGTTAAAAATATACCGAAACAATAAATATATTTAAGTAATATGTATAATATACAGTAGAAGGATTAAAAAAAGAGCATTTGGACGGCAGCTTCACTTTATAGTACAGATTTGCAATCCATATAGATTTAGATGGGCATCCCACATCAACCCACCTGGGCCATCCCACATCGTCCCACCTGAACCACCCCACATCGTCCAACCTGGACCACCCCACATAGGCACATATGGGTCATCCCACGTCGGCACACATGAGCCATCCCACATAGGCCCAAATGGTTTTCTTCCACATTGGCCCACCTGGGCTTCTCCACATCAGCCCAGTACAATTTTTCCTGAGCAATCGATTTTGCCTTTCAAGTTGATCGATCTCTTTATTAGTTAAAAATATACCGAAACAATGAATATATTTAAGTAATATGTATAATATACAGTAGAAGGATTTAAAAAAAGAGCATTTGGACGGCAGCTTCACTTTATAGTACAGATTTGCAATCCATATAGATTTAGATGGGCATCCCACATCAACCCACCTGGGCCATCTCACATCGTCCCACCTGGACCACTCCACATCGTCCAACCTGGACCACCCCACATAGGCACATATGGACCATCCCACATAGGCACATATGGGCCATCCCACGTCGGCACACATGGGCCATCCCACATCGGCCCATATGGTTTTCTTCCACATTGGCCCACCTGGGCTTCTCCACATCAGCTCAGTACAATTTTTCATAAGCAATCGATTTTGCCTTTCAAGGTGATCGACCTCTTTATTAGCAAATAATATACCGAAACAATTAATATATTTTTCTGATATGCATAATATACAGTTGGAGGATAAAAAGATATTGTATTTGGACAGCAGTTCACTTTATAGGACAGATGGGCAATCCATATAGATTTAGATGGGCCATCCCACATCGGCCCACCTGGGTTGTCACATATCGGCCCATTTGGGTTCTTCTATAAAGCTCTGTTTTATTAAAATAGCTATAAATTGTACTAATATTTTTCTAAAAATAGCATTAGTACTGAACAACATCAATTATTACACCGTGAAATTCACGTTATTGATTTTCCTAATCAAATATAATTTCAATTTGCCTTGAGGAATTAATTTAAAATAATATAAGGTGTATATTTAATCAATGTCATGGGCTTGTTATGGATAGCCCACAGAAATATATATGGGTTGCCCATAATGTCCCATGTAGATCCACGTGGTTTTATTTTTTTCTAGAAAAAGCGTAAAATATCAAATTTTTAGCATCCAAATACATTAATGTCACCTAATAAAATAAATAATATTTTACTCATATTTTATCGTAATTAGCGCATAATTTGCTAATATTGAGTACATGGGATTCACATGGTTTGGTGATGGGCTGATGGGGCCCACCAGTGCCCATCTGAACCACGTGGGCCCACGTCGGACCATGTGGATCAAACATTGGTGTGCTACCTGGGTACATAATTAAAGCAGTTAATAGTAGAATGTAGTTTCTATTTGAATATTTGGCAAGTATTATTTAAAAAAGAAAATAGTGGGTATTTTCATTCTAAGTGAGAAATATTCTAATAACAATCATAAAGTTTAAACTGGCCTTCCACTTTCTAAAATTTTACGTTACTAATTTTTTTTAAAAAAAAGTATCTCCCAAGAAATAAATGTTTAAAAGTTTGATTTTTTATAAAAGTTTATATTCTTTAATAGTATGCATCAGTTAGTTAGTATATAGTCTTTTATTTCTCTCTCTAACTTGATAAACGGAAAAATACCTAATACACGTGACAACTACTATAAAAAATTAAATGCTATATAAAAGCTAAAAACATACATAAATTTTTTTACTTATTTGATAGTTTAGGAATAAAATATTCTTAAGAGTACTAAATAAGTTATAAAAATTGCTATAATTAGCTCTAAATTACTAATTAAGCACATTTCCATTAGTAGGCTTAAGAACGATATGATCCCCGATCCCCACGTGAATATTTTTTCTTATTTTTTACTATTTTTTGGAACGCTGACTTATCAAATTTTAATCATTTAAAAAATATATATATTTAGAAATGATGCAAGTTTAATAATAAATAAGTTTCATTCATTGAATGCAAAATCTCTGGATTGAGCTTCCGTTATAGTTCCATCATTAGGCTTGCGAACGTTATAGTAATCCCCTCGTAACGATTCGTTTAAAATTTTGGACGCATAAATTATAAAATTATAATGTGAATATTTCTTCTGACGTCACGCTCTCTAAACTGGGATTTCATTGGTTGTTTGGTTTTTATTTGATAAAGTGTCAAAACAGCTCATCGGTTTAAAAAAGGTAACACGCTATCCATACTGCGATGCCGTTAATTGTTTGTTTTTTTTGTGGCAAAGTGTTGAAACCAGAGGTTGAAACAAGCCCATTATGTTATTCGTTTTAAAAGAAATTCTTTCAAATAATTAATAAATTTCAAAAATTTATCCAAGTAATTTTGCTGTTAGAATTTTGATAGTAATGTAATTTAACCAAAAATGAAATTGTGGTAACAAATAAATGTATAATTAGGCAATATAATCTATTATTTTGTTTTTATTACATTTAACTTTGGCATAAGATATCCTTGGGGACAAAACCTAGGGGGTCAAATAATCTGTCACTCAACCCATATATATATTTTTTTAAAAATATTTTTATTTTTTTCTACTTGCATTGCTTTAAAAAAGTATTTTTTTAAAGTATTTTTTATTTGAAAATTATGACAATTGATAATGGTAGAGTATTTACTTTAGACCAATTTCAATCACTCTTATAATAATAAAAAAAACTTTGTAATAAAAAATTTTTTGTAGAAGATATATTTTACAATTACTTGTTACTTATTTTCAATAGAGGAGGGGGTTTAAAAAAAGGGAGATGAGAGTGGTTTAAAAGTGTTTGTAGGTTTAGACAACTGTGGAATTAAAAAAAAAAACCTGTTAAAAGAATGTGATTAAAACCGAAACCACAGTACCCAGATACTAAATTAAGATCCTATTGATCACACTCCTATTGATATCTGTAAAGGTCGATAGGTATCCATTGAGATCGAAATCCTATTGATCACAAGTCTATTGATATCTGTTGAGTTTTTTGGATATCCATAAGAACCGGAATCCTACTGACCACATTCCTATTGATGTCGGTAAAAGTCTATGGATATCTATAGAGATCGGTATTCTACTGATATCTCTTGTATTGATGCCTATGGATCTGTATTGATATCAGTAGAGAATAAAATCAGTAGCGTACCGATATCAATAGAGATCGGTAGCCTATATCGATATCGGTAGGAGCATCCATAGAAATCAATAGAGTTGTATTGATGTCGGTAGATTTTTGTATTGATTTCTATGGGTCATTTTTTAGGGAGTCCAATAAATCTTCTGCATTTCAACCATATAGGAATGGCTATCAGAGAAAAACCTAACATCTTCAATAACAGAAATAATGCATCTGGTGAAGGAAATAGATATGAGCATAACAACCGCGGAGGATTTGATAAGAGAAATTCCTTCCAAAAACCAGTTACATGTTTTAATTGCGGAAGATCTGGGCTCTTAGCAAGGTTTTGCAGAGATAATAATAAAGAAGGAAGGGGAAAGACCGAAGCTAAAGTTTCTGAAAGAAAGGTCGCAGAAACCAATGTCTCCGAGGTAAAAGTAGTTGAAGAGAAGGAGATCGAAGGCAAGGTGGTCATCGTCTGCAATGATCCTTCAGATTTGAATAGA
Source organism: Oedothorax gibbosus (assembly GCA_019343175.1). Classification (NCBI taxonomy): domain Eukaryota; kingdom Metazoa; phylum Arthropoda; class Arachnida; order Araneae; family Linyphiidae; genus Oedothorax; species Oedothorax gibbosus. Next base: position 28,085 of record JAFNEN010001174.1, read on the forward strand.
AATATCCGAAGAAGGCTTATCCATTGAAAACTGTAGAGGATATTGCAACCAGAATAGGAAAATCCAAGTACTTTTCGCTGTTGAATGCGAAGCGAGGATTTTGGCAAGTGAAAGTCACGGACAGAACATCGCGCTATCTAACCATGAACACACCCTGGGGGCGATACCGTTTCCTCAGATTACCCTTTGGGTTAGCCTCAGCACCTGAAGTTTTCCAGCAAGTAATGAACAAGATCCTGGAAGGAGTCCCCGGAGTGGAATGTTCCATGGATGATGTTTTGCTGTTTGCCGAGACTATTCCTGAACTCAACAAGATCACGAAAGAGGTAACCTTAAGATTAGAAAATGCAGGAGTAACGCTCAACAAAGAAAAATGTCAATTTCAAAAAGAGGAAATAAAGTTTCTAGGTCACAAATTTACCAATGAAGGAGTCAAAGTTGATCAGAGTAAGGTTGAAGCGGTGAGAAAACTAAAAACTCCATCCAATGTGAAAGAATTGCAACGACTATTAGGTACAGTCAACTACCTGGCAAAGTTCATTCCTCATCACTCAAGAATAACAGAACTACTTAGAAGATTATTGGTGAAAAGTGTTTCTTGGGAGTGGACCCAGGAACAAGAAGAATCTTTTCAGAAGATAAAAGAAGCACTAATTCAAACTCCACAACTAGCCTATTTTGATGTCAATAAACCCGTAGTGCTTTCAGTAGATTCGAGCCAACATGCAGTTGGTGCTGTCTTGATGCAGGAAGGGAGACCGATCGCCTATGCAACTAAGTCCCTTACTCCTGCTCAACAGTCGTATCCACAAATAGAAAAAGAAGCCTTTGCAATCAAATTTGGCTGTTTCAAATTTCACCAGTATGTTTACGGAAAAGAACTAGTGGTTGAAACTGATCATAAGCCTATTGAAGCAATCGCCAAGAAAAGCATAGAAAATGCTCCTCCAAGATTACGAAGAATACTTTTTGACATAAGCCAGAATTCTCCAAAAATCGTCTACAAGAAAGGTACTGATATTCCCGCAGCTGATCTTTTAAGTAGAGACTGTGAGAAGACAGAAGATTTTGATCCGATAATAGATGTCATTGAAGTTCCAATATCCATTCCACTGTGTTTAGGAATGAAGAAAGAAAATTTTCGAAACGCGGTGAAAGAAGACGAAGAGTTAAACACTTTATATCAAGTCGTAATGGAAGGTTGGCCAGACGATATAGAAGATGTACCTCAAATAGTACAGAAATTTTGGAATTTTCGTGATGAACTTGCAGTGTACGAAGATCTTCTATTCAAGAACGACAAGTTGATCATTCCAAAGAAACTTCAAGGCGAATACTTAAAAATGATTCACACAGGACATTTAGGAATAAATTATTGCATTAATAGAGCTAGAGAAACTGTTTTCTGGAGAGGACTTTCAAGCGATATCAAAGAGTATATACAAAACTGTACCGTGTGTAAACAACATGAAAGAAGCTCGGAACATGAACCACTCATGATGAAACCAGTTCCAGTGTATCCGTTTCAAAGAATAGCTACATATTTGTTCGAAATTAGAGGGAAAACTTATTTGCTGATAGTAGATAGCTATTCCGGATTTTTCGACTATGTTCAGTTGAGATACGCTACGTCAGATGCAGTAATTTTCGAGCTAAAACGTTGGTTTTCGGTGCATGGAATACCCGAAATTCTAGAAAGTGACAACAGTACTCAATATACTTCTTATAAATTCAGGCAGTTTCAAGAAGAGTGGAATTTCCAATTGATAACATAAAGTCCAATGTATGCAAGATCGAACGGACTAGCGGAGAGATACGTTCAAACGGCAAAAAATCTCATCCGAAAATGTGCTAAAGATGGAACAGATGAATATTTAGCCCTGCTGAATTGGAGAAATACTCCTCGAGAAGATCTGAGTTCTCCAGCCAAAAGGTTGTTTAGCCAAAACACCCGAACAACCTTGCCTATTCATCCTAACCTTCTAATGCCAAGTATCCAGGAAGATGTTTCCTTTAATCTTCAAAAAGTAACGGAAAAACAGAAAAGATACAGTGACCAGCACACAAAAATTAAGGATAACTTCGAGCCCGGTGAAAAAGTCATAATGCAGCAAAATGCCAAAAAATGGATAGGTGCAACCGTACAGAAGACTTCTGGGCCAAGATCGTACGTTGTGAAGACTACCAATGGAAGCGTCCTGAGACGTAACTCATTCCACCTGAAAAAACCCAAAGTCAAAGTGATCCCTGATCCCGAACTTGTAGTAACCAGCCCTCAAAGAACCAGATCCGAGTCAAAGAACCAGACCCGAGTCAAAGAACCAGACTTTGGTAGACTCTAAGCCAGAGACTCTTCCGCAGTTACCAGAAAAGACTTCTCATCATCCAGATGTCCAGACAAAGGTGACAAACCACTATGTCACAAGAAGCGGCCGCATCAGTAAGCTTCCAGATAGACTAGGCTCCTGAGTAGACTTTTTATTTGAACAATTTAACAAGTTGTTAATTGAATATAGATTTAATTAAGTATTGATCTAATAGAAAATATTGTCAATATTATATTTTTAGTTAATTGCTTAACGAGAAGTTAAATGTTAAAATTTATGTTAATGAATTTGATAATCCTGATTTAAAGTTTAAATTACTAAAACGCTAATATTTAAAGATATTTCATAAAGTATTTAATTATCAGAATTAATCTTTAACTTAAAAGGGGAGATGTAACGTTAAGTAGTTCAAGTGTAACAATGTAATCAACCATCAAAGTAAATATAACTGTAACCTTAACCATAAAGTGACAATAAATACTCATGCCGCAGATTGGCATGAGTCAATCATCTTCCTCTACATGACGTGTACGTTACTTATTGTCATCCTGAATACACACACGTCACAGGTATCAATAGAGATCAGTAGATATTTGTACGGATATCAATAGAGGTTTGTATAGATATCAATAGAGGATAGCTGTACGTGCAAATGGCCTACGGACATCAATAGAGCGAATATCAATAGATATTTCTATTAATACCAGTAGGCCATTTCCACGTACAGATTTTTCTATTAATCTCTACTGACCATTTTTAGTAGGGATACTCTTCACGTACTCATAGTCATTGGTTTTTTCCTCTGGTTCCCTGGCAATCAAATTCGCTATTTCTAACGGCAATAGTCCAACAAGATTTGTCACCCAATCTTTTTCTTTTACTAGAACTCTTCGTGCTTGTCCTTCAAATAATATGAGGAAAAAACTAATATCACCCTCTTTAGGATCAAATTTACGCATTAATTTTTGCAATCCAACTTGAGCTTGTTCTTGCATTCCTCCATTCTGAGAGACCATTTCTCTTGCATCACCATTCTTGAACATAGATGCTTCAATCTTTAACTTTTCTAATGGAAATTCATTTTCTTGGCGCAACTTTTTCCAATAGAAACTCGTTTTATTGGCGTTTAATTTCTTCTTGGCGCCTAATCTCCTCTTCTTGGCGCTTAATCTCCTCTTGACGCAACGTTTCTTCCTCTCTTTCACTAAATATTCTTTCTAATAGGTCTTTCACAAATCCTTCCTCATACTCAACACTCTTTAAAATTATTTTTCTTAACTCAACAACTTTCATATCTTTCGTTACAGTTTCACCTAATTCTTCCGCCAAACACTTCAAATCTACTTTCTTTGCTTTTGCTAAAAACGACATTTCTCATTCACGACTCTTCAAAATAAATTCTTATAAACTTAAAACAACTTTCGAACTATTCAAAACAACTTTGTTAACTAAACTTCCATTACTATATAACTTCTTTAAAACAACTGTTAGAATATCCAAAATGATTTACTCACTATCAAGCCGTTGGCTATCTTCTCAATCTTCACAGTCCTTCAAAATTATTCGAAATCCATTGAGCTGTTTCTCCGCACATTTATGTAGTAGCCGATGATGGATTTTAATAAACTTAAAAAAAACTTATTTCTTTTTCTTAACTACTTTATTTCAAAGAACAGACTTCACTTTTTACACCAATTCGAAAACTTAACTTTTCCATTTCTACAAAACCACTGATGCCACCGCACATAAGCTTTTACACAATCGTCGGCACGTTTTCAGTTATTTATTTAATCTGAGCCTTTCAATTATTTTAGGGTTCGTTACGAATCTGAGCTACTCAAAAGTATTTAAAAATTAAATTCTTACTTAATTTTCCACTGGAATTTTTTTTGGGGGTTGGTCTATATTCAGTTACGAACAACCGAGTAGATGTTCTGGATACCATTAAAGATTTTCAGAACATTCTATCCTAAAATTCAATGGTGCCAGTAGGAGTCATTATAATATCAACTGCTAATATTTGTAAAAAAAATTATTAATTTTAACATCGTAGCACCACAATAGAGAATTTGCACAAGTCCTAAATATTGTTTTAAAGTACCTACAATAGTAGATTGAGGTCTCTGGAGTCCAAATATAACCCCCACACAATTTTTCCCCAGTTATTTCTGTAGTTATTCATGTTTGAAAAACGCCGGAAACGCGCTTCTGCAGAAAACGAGGCGTGTCGGCTGATGACGTCATAACATCCTTTCTTTTTCGCCGTAGCTTTATTTTCGAGTGTTTTCTAACAGGTTGCGTATGGGGATTAGGGGAGAGTCTTCGTTTTAAACAGGAATGTTAAATAGTTAATTGCAGTAGTGCATGTTCCATTTATATTAAAAAGATACAGTTAGGGCCAAAAACATTTTGCGGATTTATACCTTTCATTTCAAATGATTGCATTCATTGAAATATGTTCCTTTTTGATAAATGAAAATTTGGAGTCGGATTTCGCAGAATAATGTATAAAATTTAACTGTTATTTAGTTGTGTTAATACATGCTTGTATAATATCAGTTTTTAGTTATTTTAAACAAACCACCAAAAATTATTTTTCATAGATTTGACATAATTATTAAAATAGTAGCAAATACGGTGAGTCAAATTTATATTAAAATAATTTATCTGTTATTTTTACCTGAAAAGAATTTAAAAAAAATATTTTTATATCTTTAAATTTGGCCCAAAAATAATATATTGTTGAAGTTTAAACACTTTTTGTTAAATTTTTTTTAAATAAACATACTTAATTAAAAGTAAGACATTAATTTTGCCCTAAATATTTCTGTATGTATTGAAACGCTTTTAATTCATACCCTGAAAAGGGAACATTATACAACTTTTGCAGTTAAAAAAATGTATTTTTAGTTTAAATGTTTATATTAAACCGTACTTGAGCGGGTATGAAAGTAAATAGCACAGAAGTTACTTGGTATTTTTTTATTTGTTTATTTATTTTTGATCACTTATGGTAGATTATTCTTATTCTGTTCAGAAGTCTCTTAACTAAATTCCTTTCAATAACGGTTTTTTTTTTCCATTTGAATTATATTATGAATCCTTTTGCCATAAAAACACTATCCTGGGGGAAGGAGGGCAATCTGTTGTTAGTTTAAAGGTTAATTTTAAATTATATTCTGCAAATTTGAAATGGTGTTGCTGGAAAAATTAAATAAACTGTAGCTACATTGTTAAATATCACTTAGCACTTAGTAAAGCTTAATCTAAAAAGATATGCACCGGCAGAACATGCATTTGAGCAAAAAGCTTATTAACTTGTTTCAGAGCCCACGTTTATTTTAAGATCTAAGATTTAGTTTGTCAAAATATCATTTATTGCTATTCAATTCATAACCCCAATAATTCCTTTATCTATATTCATTTTGGAAATTATTTTTTAAAAAAAGCTGTCGGAAATATTATTAAAATAAACTTTTAATTAACGATATTTAATTTTAACTGAATTCTTTGAAGTAATTAAAGTTTATATATTGTGATATTTTTCCATCATATTTTTAAACGTCGTTTTTCTCTAATTTGACAGAATATTGTTGCATAATAACTTCATTCGTTTACATACATCGCCACCCACCCACAATAAGCTTATTCTTAATTTATGGATACTTTTATATCTGCAGATAATACAAGACTTATTATTTCAATATTATTACTTGCAAAAAAATGTTACAAAATGGTGTCCCACGGCTTTCATTGTTTATAGTATTTTGATATTATTGTTACGGAATTTTCACTTGGACTGCATAAAAGAACGAACTTTTAAGTTATTGTACCAACATTTTAAAAATACAAAAATACTAAAACAAAAGTTGGAGACTTCATGTAAAGGAGCATAGTTGGTAAAATTCACGTATTTCACGACGAAAAATTAAAGAACAAGAGAAGATAATTGTAACTTAAAATAAATATTTCGTAATTATTGATGCTTATATTGATTAACATGTATCTTGGCTATCAAATAAGCTTTTAACCACCACTTAATTTAAAAAAAAGTTTTATTTTGTAGCTTAATATATTGTGTCCCACAGAATCGAAGAATTTTTTTTATTGACTCTGTTACCAAAATTTCACGACAAAAAATGCAACAAAGAAAGTTTTTTGCTGAAATAAGTACCACCATAGACACTTATTTCTGAAATGCCTGACAATTTTCTCATACAATTTTAGTTTATGGAGGAAAAAGAAAAAAGTTTGAAAAATTAAGGTGAGTGTAATTATTCAATGACTACTATGTTACCGTGTTTTTGTTAAACTGGAGCTTATTTAAGAAAAAAGTCATAGTGCTGTTTAAAGCCCTTAAGTATCTGATTACGATAAGCTAAAAATAAATTTTAAGTTAACTAAACTTTATTGCAAAAAGCGATGATAAAGTATATTTTGTCCACTCTGTTACTGTCCACTCTGTTACCATAGAAAAAGAAGCTAACTTTTTGACGAGCCCAGTGCCCCCAATTCTTAACTACGAACTAATTAGACATAAAAGCAGGGATTGGAAAGTTACTTTTAAAAAGTAACTCTGTTACAGTTACAGTTACTTAATCAAAAAAGTAACTATGTTACAGTTACAGTTACTTAATATGAAAAGTAACGCGTTACAGTTACTTAATACGAAAATTAACGATTCACAGTTACTTTTTGAAATTTCAAGTTATAAGAAAAATTAAAATTTAGCCATCTTAGCATTTTTCAAAGAAAACCAAGATTAACGAAACATAAGCACAAACAAAATGCTGAAATTATAATTAATATTTTTTTTTATTTATTTTTAATCCTGGTTCAATCCAAGAAATAGGCGTGAACGTGCCCTGTCTCTCTCCCCACACACCCACTCTTTATTGTTGGTCATTGTTGTAGAACCCACTCAGGTTCAGGCAACACAAAGGGGTTTACACTGGTCGAAACTTGCCGAACGACAACCTGCTTGACAGTCAGCGTGATTTATTTCAAAACCCTTCTTTTCGGTAGAAGCCTGTTATTACGGGTCTTATAATGTGATACTTGGAAAGGTATAGAAGACAAGGATAAACATTCGTACTTTAACAATTCTGGCTGAAAGCAGTCGTCACGCCTTTAGCAGCCAAAGTGGACAATGCCTTTTGCTTTTTCACTCCCAAGAAAAGCTCATATTTCGGGAATGCGAAAGTTGGAAATGTTCCCTTCTTAGGAGTGGAATTTATAAATAAGCATCAGACAGCCTTCGGAAAGTAACGGAAAAGTAACGCAATTTTTCGTTACTTCGTTACCGCTAAAAGTAACTAAGTTACAGTTACAGTTACTTTCTGAAAAATGTAACGGCGTTACCCGACGTTACCTAAAAAAAGTAACTGTTACAAGTAACGGCGTTACAAGTAACGCGTTACTCCAATCCCTGCATAAAAGTTTTGATTGTTACTTGGCATATGTGGAATTTCAGATGACATGGCAACTTATTTGTAAATATAAATAATTGTGAGTCACATATTATTAAATATTTGATTAAACATAAGAATTTTTAAACATATCGCATCTTTTCAACCTTATCGGAGTCTACAATTACGATCACTGCTCTTAATCATAATCTTTAAAGAAAACATATAATCACGTTGATGAAAAGGTATTCCCCGGTATGCACTAGTGAGACGAAATTTAAAGGCAACCCCACATCCTTCGAAAATCCAAAATATATTTTGTAGCTAAAACTTCGGATTAGGAATTTTAAGCAGATCGTATTTGCTGTTCGTTTTAACTCTTTCGCCGCATCGGCTTTTGTTGCCGTATTACACGTCTTAGACGTAGTATTATTAGATCTTAAGTTATTGATGCTTTTGCACCGAAAGTATTAATATGCAAGGCATTGATCTTTGGTATTTCCTTTGATAGATGGGAACATTTTACTTTCAGACGAATTAGTGTAACAGTGACAAAACAGTAGAAGATATCACAAATACAACAAATTAGTCATTCAAACAAATCCATTTATTGTAAAATGAGGAAAAAATCGTCTGCCCATTTAGAACTTTTTAAAATGTGGGCGAACCTATTTATTACTATCAAAAAAAGAAAGAATTAATTCTTAAAAAGTATTAAGCTACAAAATTATTTTTTGGAAACGTTAAAAATAAAAAATAATATAATTTAATTTATATTATTAATTATACAAAAAATAATTATTAACAGACGATTCAATGGAGCAATTCATTTTGCTATAAAAAAGAGGAAAAAAATCGTTTGCCTTTTCCCTTTGTCACTGCCGTATTTTCTTTTTTATAGAATGAAAAACACAAATATAATTTTTACGTTAATATTACGGATGTAAAATTAGACCACAACCTAAACTGCTATAACTATATTCGTTTAAAAAAAACTAAACCAATTAGTTCCACCCTGCAAAGGATCCCGTGGCAAAGAACCATCCAATAAGAAGCGTTGTCGTTAACCGTAGTTCAAACTAAAAATTCTGGAGCACTGCTATCAAAATATTTATACGGTAGAAAATTTGTAGTTGAAAGCAATTCGAGTGTGGTGTCTGTACGTATATTTTATCACGTCCCTTTGCTGACTCTCGGTATAACAGCTTTGCGGTAAGTGAAAAATTTGAATTAAGGCATAAATTATTAAAAAAAATTGCAGATTTTGTGGAGTTTCATTAGAGAGGTGAATTCTTAATGTATTATTAACAAATATTTTAAATAAAACCCACAACTTTATTTTTTTAACATTGGAAGTTGGAATTGTAAAATTTTTTGAGAATGACCCATATATGTATGAAGAAAGATGCATAGAGAATTCTAACTTGTCATAAAAAATATGTAAAGTTTCGCTTTTATTTTTAAAGCATCAATTGCACTAATTATATATTTTTCGAACTGTAAATAAATTTAACAAACGATAAATAAGTGAATTTTCGAAAGAAATGTAAATGGTAAATTGTGGCGACACAAAGATATTTATTAAAAAAAAGATTACATTATTATTCTTCGAACTTCAAACAAATAAAGCAAACGATAAAGTCTAATTATTAAATCTGAGAAAGAAGATTAATGAAAATAATTAATTTTATAGTTTAAATGTTTAAATACAACTAGCTAAAGGCTTTTTTTGGCGAATTTCTTTCTAAGGTGTATAAATCGTTTGTTTCCTGTTGAGCACAAATGTTGTGTGGAAGCGGTTTAAGTGACAGATTCTGTAACAAACCTACTTGTTTGATACATAAAGCAAATTAATAAGAAACTGATAATTATGAATAGTGTGTCCATTTGAACTGCAGTAGTGCGTCCATTTGAATACAACAAGGAAACATGTTTACGCTATACCGCAATCACTCAAAAAAATTTATTTACAAATAAAAAATAACTTAATTTTTTTTTAAAATCAAATGTAATAAATTTGGGAAATTTAATTCTGGTATAAATATTGCTATGGTTGGGTATGAAAGTGACTGAAGCAGTGAAATCCATTCTTAAAATACTTTAGAACAGGAAAAAAAAATCTAGGTGTACTTTTTTTTAATTAACTCCAGCGAGGACTTTTTAAAATTAAGCATACATATTTGACAGTTTTTTATGGTTTGACCATTTTATCATGCCCGTTTTAAACAAGAGCTTTGAAACTTTTTTTAGCCAAGAGTTACCAGTTTTTGATGAAAATTATGATGAAGTATTTTGATGAAAATTACTATGAGAAGGAAGTGAACGAAGGAGATCATCCCAAAGTAATGGTGGAGTTTGGATTGTTCGTTTACCACCAAAACACTCGACTATCTTCTTGCACGGGTGCTAGATGCTCTTTTTTTTGTTCTTTGCAGCACCACAGAAGAACGATATGGAAGGAGATCTTCCCAGTGTAATGGTGGAGTTTGGATTGTTCGTTTACCTCCATCACACTGGACTACAGTCATTCTACGGTGCTGCGTATGCTTCTTTTGTTCTTATGAAGGAGATCTTCGAAGGAAAAGTAGATCTTCCTAGTGTTATTGTGGAATTTGGATTGTTCGTTTACTGCTATCACACTGGACTACCGTCATGCTTCTTTTTTTCTTTCCAGCATAATAGAAGGATGATGGGAATGAAGGAGATCGTCCCAGTGTAATGGTGGAGTTGTGATTGTTCGCGTTTAACACCAACACACTCGATTATCTTCTTGCAGGGGTGCTGGATACACTTTTTTGTTCTTTAAAGCACCATGGAAGGACGATGTGAATGAAGAAGATCTTCCCAGTGTAATGGTGGAGTTTCGTTTACCACCAAACACTCGACTATCTACTTGCACGGTTGCTAGATGCTCTTTTTTGTTTGTTGTTCTTTGCAGCACTACAGAAGGACGCTGTGAAAGGAGATCTTCCCGGTGTAATGGTGGAGTTTGGATTGTTCGTTTACCTTCACACTGGACTACAGTCATGCTGCGGTGCTGGGCATGCTTTTGTCCTTTGCAGCACCATGGGAGGATGATGTGAACGAAGGAGATCTTCCTAGTGTAGTGATGGAGTTTGGATTGTTCGTTTACCTCCATCACACTGGACTACCTTCATGCTGCGGTGCTGGGTATGCTTCTTTTGTTCTTTGCAGAACCATGGAAGGACGATGTGAACGAAGGAGATCTTCCTAGTGTAATGGTGGAGTTTGGATTGTTTGTTTACTGCCATCACACTGGACTACAGTCATGCTGCATATGTTTACAGGGGTGCTGGATGTTTTTTTCTGCAGCACCATGGAAAGACAATGCGAATAAGGGAGATCTTCCAAGCGTAATAGTGACGTCAGGATTGTTCATTTATCACCAACACACTCGACTATGTTCTCCTGCGGTGCTTGATAAACTTTTTTGTTCTTTGCAGTACCTTACAAAGACAATGTGAATAAAGGAGATCTTCAGAGTGTGATTGTTCGTTCATCACCAACACACTCAATTATCTTCTTGCAGCGGTGCTGGATACATTTTTTTTTGTTCTTTGCAGCACCATGGAAGGACGATGGGAATGGAGGAGATCTTCCCAGTGTAATGTTGTGATTGTTCGTACCACCACACTCGACTATCTTCTTGCAGGGGTGCTGGATACACTTTTTTGTTCTTTGCAGCACCATGGAAGGACGATGTGAACAAAGGAGATCTTCCTAGTGTAATGGTGGAGTTTGGATTGTTTGTTTACTGCCATCACGCTGGACTACAGTCATGCTGCATATGTTTACAAGGGTGCTGGATGTTTTTTTCTGCAGCACCATAGAAAGACAATGCGAATGAAGGAGATCTTCCAAGCATAATAGTGACGTCAGGATTGTTCATTTATCACCAACACACTCGACTATGTTCTCCTGCGGTGCTTGATAAACTTTTTTTGTTCTTTGCAGTACCTTACAAAGACAATGTGAATAAAGGAGATCTTCAGAGTGTGATTGTTCGTTCATCACCAACACACTCGATTATCTTCTAGCAGCGGTGCTGGATACACTTTTTTTGTTCTTTGCAGCAGCATGGAAGGACGATGGGAATGGAAGAGATCTTCCCAGTGTAATGTTGTGATTGTTCGTACCACCACACTCGACTATCTTCTTGCAAGGGTGCTGGATACACTTTTTTGTTATTTGCAGCACCATGGAAGGACGATGTGAACAAAGGAGATCTTCCTAGTATAATGGTGGAGTTTGGATTGTTTGTTTACTGCCATCACGCTGGACTACAGTCATGCTGCATATGTTTACAAGGTGCTGGATGTTTTTTTCTGCAGCACCATGGAAAGACAATGCGAATGAAGGAGATCTTCCAAGCATAATAGTGACGTCAGGATTGTTCATTTATCACCAACACACTCGACTATGTTCTCCTGCGGTGCTTGATAAACTTTTTTTGTTCTTTGCAGTACCTTACAAAGACAATGTGAATAAAGGAGATCTTCAGAGTGTGATTGTTCGTTCATCACCAACACACTCAATTATCTTCTTGCAGCGGTGCTGGATACGCTTTTTTTGTTCTTTGCAGCAGCATGGAAGGAGATGGGAATGGAGGAGATCTTCTTAGTGTAATGTTGTGATTGTTCGTACCACCACACTCGACAATCTTCTTGCAAGGGTGCTGGATACACTTTTTTGTTATTTGCAGCACCATGGAAGGACGATGTGAACAAAGGAGATCTTCCTAGTATAATGGTGGAGTTTGGATTGTTTGTTTACTGCCATCACACTGGACTACAGTCATGCTGCATATGTTTACAGGGGTGCTGGATGTTTTTTTCTGCAGCACCATGGAAAGACAATGCGAATGAAGGAGATCTTCCAAGCATAATAGTGACGTCAGGATTGTTCATTTATCACCAACACACTCGACTATGTTCTCCTGCGGTGCTTGATAAACTTTTTTGTTCTTTGCAGTACCTTACAAAGACAATGTGAATAAAGGAGATCTTCAGAGTGTGATTGTTCGTTCATCACCAACACACTCAATTATCTTCTTGCAGCGGTGCTGGATACGCTTTTTTTGTTCTTTGCAGCAGCATGGAAGGACGATGGAATGGAGGAGATCTTCTTAGTGTAATGTTGTGATTGTTCGTACCACCACACTCGACAATCTTCTTGCAAGGGTGCTGGATACACTTTTTTGTTATTTGCAGCACCATGGAAGGACGATGTGAACAAAGGAGATCTTCCTAGTATAATGGTGGAGTTTGGATTGTTTGTTTACTGCCATCACACAGGACTACAGTCATGCTGCATATGTTTACAGGGGTGCTGGATATGTTTTTTTTCTGCAGCACCATGGAAAGACAATGCGAATGAAGGAGATCTTCCAAGCGTAATAGTGACGTCAGGATTGTTCATTTATCACCAACACACTCGACTATGTTCTCCTGCGGTGCTTGATAAACTTTTTTGTTTTTTGCAGTACCTTACAAAGACAATGTGAATAAAGGAGATCTTCAGAGTGTGATTGTTCGTTCATCACCAACACACTCAATTATCTTCTTGCAGCGGTGCTGGATACGCTTTTTTTGTTCTTTGCAGCAGCATGAAAGGACGATGGGAATGGAGGAGATCTTCCCAGTGTAATGTTGTGATTGTTCGTACCACCACACTCGACTTGCAAGAGTCTTGCAAGGGTGCTGGATACACTTTTTTGTTCTTTGCAGCACCATGGAAGGACGATGGGAATGGAGGAGATCTTCCCAGTGTAATGTTGTGATTGTTCGTACCACCACACTGGACTTGCAAGAGTCTTGCAAGGGTGCTGGATACACTTTTTTGTTCTTTGCAGCACCGTGGGCAAGGAGGAGATCTTCCCGGTGTAATATTGGAGTTGTGATTGTTCGTACAGCTGGGGGAAAAAAACGATCCACCCTTCGTTTTTCGGCTGCTATAGGTCAAGGAATTTGGGGTCGTCTACATATTAAATTGAGTAGCAACTTTGAAAATTCCAATGGAAACATTTAATTTTTTTAATCTAAAAATGTTTATCATCTTCAAAATACCCCTTCAAAATACCATCTTCAATATAGATCCAAAAGAAAACTTATTAATTTGCTTTATTTGTTGAGATATAAGCATTCAAAGTTGAACGTCCATAATGTTAAAAAAGTTTCACAAACTTTTATTCATACCTCCACAAATAAAATGAATTAAACCAATTTTTTTTCTTCATTATATACTTCTTAATCTTCTAAAAACAAATCACACAAGTTTTTTCATCAATTTTTAAATTTTATATTTTTTTTATTTAAATTTAAATAAGAAAAAATAAAACATGAATAGCAACCCCAAATTTTTGTTCCATAAATCGATAAAGTAGATCAAGTAGAACCAAAATCCAGAATTTTTTAATTCAACAACAATTATTTGCCGAGTTATTGTAAAAATACTGAAAATAACAAATTTTAGGGACCGTGTAAAAAATTACTTAGCAAATTGGATCCTAACTTGCATTATCGTTTGGTGGTTGAAAAGCGTTTTTGGTAAATGTTTATTCAAATTATTGATGTCTGTCAAATGTCTAAAAATCTTTTCTTGTTTCAAGTGCATACAATGTATTTTGTTTGTATAATTAACATTAAATTATATCGATTACTATGTTTTTGAATGTATGTTATTTCCAATACAATTTCAAAAAGTGTGTTTTATATTAAAAATTAAATACCCTAAAATATTATTGGAATTCGGTGTTTAGCATATTTCATTGTTACCACATTGATATTTAAAATGATTAGTGCCCACTGCCTTGGTTAATAATCATTGCCAAATCATTCTGCGTAATTTTATTTCGCTTTCCTTAAATATCGTGTTAAGTTCGTAACTGTCGTTTTGTAATATGCGGTTTATATTACCGATAAAGTGAGCCGGGGTTCCGAACACAATCCCGAAAGCAAAATACCGACAAGCCAGAATCTCGAACGCCAAAATCCCGACATAGACGAAATCCCGAATGGGTCGAAATCCCGAAAAAATAGATTTTTGTCCGTTTCTCCATTTAAAAAAATATATATATATATTAGAGATTACTTATTTATTTATTTACTTATTTAATTAGTTATTTAGTCAGTTAGTCAGTCCGTTAGTTGGTCAGTCAGTTAGTTAGTCAGCCAGTCAGTCGGTTAGTTAGTCAGTCAGTTAGTTAGTCAGTTAGTCAGTCAGTTAGTTAGTCAGTCAGTTAGTTAGTCAGTCAGTTAGTCCGTTAGTTAGTCAGTCAGTTAGTTAGTCAGTTAGTTAGTAAGTCAGTTAGTCAGTCAGTTAGTCAGTCAGTTAGTCAGTCAGTTAGTCAGTCAGTTAGTCAGTCAGTTAGTCAGTCAGTTAGTCAGCTAGTTAGTCAGTCAGTTAGTCAGCCAGTTAGTCAGTGAGTCAGTCAGTTCACTGACTAACTAATTTAAAGTAAGTTAGACTAAGTTAGTCAGTCTGGACTAACTAACGGAGTGACTAACTGACTGACTAACTAACGGACTTACTAACTAACTCACTGACTGACTAACTGACTGACTGACTAACTGACTGACTAACTGACCGACTAACTGACTGACTGACTAACTGACTGACTGACTAACTGACTGACTAACTGACTGACTGACTAACTAACTGACTGACTAACTAACTGACTGACTGACTAACTAACTGACTAACTAACTGATTAAATAACTAACTGACTAATAACTAATAAAAAATAAATAACTAAATTTAAAAAAATAATCTATATTAAAAATCTCTATATTAAAAATCGAGAAATGACAAAATCTATTCTCGGGATTTCGACCCATTCGGGATTTTGACTCATTCGGGATTTTGGCTTGTCGGGATTTCGGCTGTCGGGATATGTCCCAGACCAAGTGCGCCGAATTTTAAACAGTAGCAATATGAATGTAACAAAAATTTGCATAAAATGTAAAACATAAATGTAATAATCATGTTTGTCTATCTGATTGTAACTAATCGCATTTAAAAATCTGTTCGTTATAAATAATCGTATGTGTGCCTTAATTTAAAATTAAATTTTTTTCTGGTCTACATATTATTTTATTTCTGAATTTTAAAATCTAAAATTAATAAAAAGGGTAAAAACATAAAAAAAAAATTACAACATTAGTGAAGAAAGTTTAATTCTAGCATCCTTTGGCGAGATTATGGTAACCCTTTTGTTAGCTTGTCGTTTCGAAAAAGCACCCTAAATATTACCTTTTTCAATTTGGAGATTTCCCCCTAAACGATTTCAAAATTAATGCTTTAATATCTTAGCAAATAATGCAAAATGAAAAATTCTTTTTTATACCTAGGGTATTTTGAAGGTGCTGAACATTTTTATGTAAAACAAAAAAACAAAACAAAAAAAACTGGGTGTTGCTATTGGAACTTTCAAAGTTGGTACTCATTTTAATATGTAGACGATCCCTTATACAATTTTGGTTGCCAGTTCTCAATTCCTTACGCTATTTCCTGAAAAATGACACCTTTCACAAAATTCCTTGACCAGTAGCAGCCGGAAAACGAAGGGTGGATCTTTTTTTTTTCCCCAGCTGTAACATCAACACACTCGACTATCTTCTTGAAGGGGTGCTGGATACACTTTTTTGTTGTTTGTAGCACCATGGAAGGACAATGGGAATGGATGTGATCTGCTCTTTGTAATGGTGGAGTTGTGATTTTTTGTACCACCAACACACTCGACTATCTTCTTGCAGGGGTGTGGGATACGTTTCTTTCTATGCAGCACCATGGAAAAACTGTGAATGAAGGAGTCTTCCAAGTGTAATAGTGACGTCAGGGTTGTTCATTTATCACCAACGCACTCGACTATGTTCTCCTGCTGTGCTTGATATGCTTTTTTTTGTTCTTTGCAGCACCTTAGAAAGACAATGTGAATAAAGGAGATCTTCAGAGTGTAATGGTGGAGTTATGATTGTTCGTTCATCATCAACACACTCGACAATCTTCTTGAAGGGGTGCTGAATACTCTTTTTCAATCAAGTCAAGTTTTTCTTTATTATCTTGACTTTTCCAGTCTTAATGATAAAAGGGGACTTCAGTTATTGCAATAAGTACGCAGATTTTATTACCAAATGTTTATACTTTGTTATTAGGAATATTTTTAAAAGCACACAAAATAATTGAAATTGAAACAGACTAAATAATCAGTTTTGCAGTGTCATATTGAGACCAAATTAAATTTTTAATTTACCTTACACAATTTAGATTTATGAACATTAAAAAGTAAATTTATTAATGCTATTAAATATATTGATAATAACATTCTTATAAAAGAAAAGATTTTACTAACAGTCACTTTCTACAACATGAATTCTTTGAAATTAATTTAATTTTATAATAGTTATTTTTCATAGTTGTAAAAAACAAATGATCTTCTCGATAAAGTAATAAGCAAAAAGAATTTTAATTCACGAATTTTAAAATTATTAAATTTTGAAGTTATATAATTTTGAAATTATTGAAATTATTGAATTATTTATTTATTGAAATAATCCATACCATCCAAAGGAAAGGATTCACTTTTTGAGCTAAAAATTACATTTATTTGGATTTTAAATTGAACTAATACTATATCTTAACAAATTCCTTCCATAAAATTTTGGCTTTTAATATTTATAATGTGTATTTCTCTTCTCCTAACTTTGTCACTGGGTTTTGGTACATTCACTGACCTCATTTGTAAAGTGGCGAAGAGAGGCACTGGATGGAGCTACAGTGATTCTTCAAACATGAAAACTGTACTGCAGAAAACTCGCATTTCAGTTAGTAGCCGCATTTTTTTTTGCTATACTTCACCAATAAGCCCAAAAGTTAAAAACCCCAGTAAAATGAGCTGCGTGGCTTTATTACTTTCCTTACAATCCCCCATGGTTAAGGTTAATTTTTTCTTAATAATTGGATTTTTTTCTATAAATATGTTTAAGTGGAGTATAAGGAGTAAAAAAATCCATTTTTATTAAACTGGAGTTAGTTTCAACACAAAAAAGACCGGAAAACATCGTGAATTTCCTCACCGTCCGTTCTTTACCTTCCGTTCCTAACCGTCACAATGATCTAGGGATGGAAAACCGAAACCTGTTTTTAAGACTAACCGGTTTGTTCGTGACTTCGGTTTCATTGATAATTAGTTATTTTCATAAGGCCAGTTTAAACCAGTTTCTTGGAAACCGTTTTTTTTTTTAAACTGCCATCCCTAAATTTTTTGTAAAAAAAAATTCAAATGAGCCTTGCTGAACTTTTTTTTTGTAATTCTAGAACCCTTATAAACCTTTTTACAAATATTTAAAGTGATTTTGAAAAAATAAATTTCACAAGTTTTTATACCTGAAATTAAAAATTAGGGTAGAACTGCCCAAACACAAGGACATCGCAATCCCAAGTCCCAACTTCACAGCTTCTATTTCGGACATCAAGACTAGTAATAAGAGCAGACAACCTTTGGACACAGGATAAAAAAGGGACCATAAATACAGACGCTATGGATACAGTTGGCAGACTCGTTTGGGTGGTAAAAACAGAGGTTTGTATAACAAGATGATCTAGAAATATTGAGTGTGAAAGTAATCTGATGTGGATCAATATTTGGTGTGTGGAAGTATTTCACCAGTCGGCAAATATGGGACAGATCGTGGAATCTGATGTGAAATATAGAATTGGAAGTGTGAATGTGGAATATGTAAAGTTTGTTCAGAAATACGTGTTTGCGGGCTGTTGGTGAAGGTATTTTGGTGTTACGACTGAGGATCGCATTGTCGCATAGTGATTTTTTGAAAAATGATGGATTTTTGAATGATAAAGTTGTGCAGTACACTATTGCTTATTGATACTTTTATTTTATTCACAAACTAATAAATTATTAAATTAATAGATTTTTTATTAAATAAGTCAAATTAATAAAAAAAAATTTAAACTACAATTGTTAAAATGCAATTAATACTGAATAATAGAATTGAATTAATAAACAATAATCTAATAATAATTAAATTTTAAATTTAGACTCATAGCTTTAAGAGGTTGTTATTTGAAAGTGCAGATTTTCATAGTAAATATTGGCAATCCTAAGAAACATGGTAGAAAATCGTATTTGTGTTTATCTATGATTATAAAGTTTGGGATAAGGAGTACTCAATCTATTTATGAATTTGTTGATATGCATGATTGCACAGTACATTATGTGTATCAGTATGACAAAAATACAGAATATGTGCACACACAAAAAAATTTAAGAAAAGCCACAACTTGGTCCAAGATACGATTTAACTATTTTATTTCATTTAATCACTAAGTAGTTGATAATATATTTAAAAACATATTTACGAATTAAACTTGACTAACAAACAAAATTAGTTTTAATACAATTCTTATAAACTGAAAGATTGAGCAATTATTTAGAAAAATTTTATTTTATAAGTGGTGCAAATATAAAATTTTAAACTGAAATAAAACTCAAATACTCTTCTATAATAAAATAAAGTTCATATATAAAACATTAAAACTTCAAATTAGCAAACTGAAATCCAATAATTCGGATATAAATTAAAAAAAAATTAACTTAGAATCTTGTCCAAGCAGTGCTTTTCTTATAAATGATAATTTTGAAACTTACCCTGAAGATCCACTGCGGGTTTTAATTTTTCTTCAATACTCACTGCCTTTGCAAGTGAAAATATTCAGCTGAAGAGAAACTTGACTCGGCTTCCAGAATGCTGAATCCGAGCCACAAATACTCCATGCCCAAGGTTGACGGAGCGAAGTCAGGCACTGCCTAATAGGCCTAGTACTATTTCTTCTAGTGGAGAATCTGAAAAACAATAGTGTTTGTCACAGGGGGAACTAATAATAGTTTCTATATAATATACACCATAACAAATTACTAACTAGGATATTCAAGTTGAGTTGAATTGTCGCACTAGAACTACGAGGGGTATTTGGCGACGGAAGTAATAATTTAAATCATATCCAATGATTTGACAACATCTGAGAAGCACCTAACTTAACTTTTAAGGACGACATCGTACTTGAGAATATTTAAGGTGCTGGGCGTCATAATTTAGAGCCACATCCAATGATTTGCCAACATCTGAGTAGGCAACCAACGCAACATTTAAGGGTGACATCGGACTAGAGCATATTTAAAGTGCACTTCCTCTACACAGGGTATTATTCGCCTGATTATTTTAGGTGCACAGACCGTTTTTAGGTCAGCAGTTATATTGCCAATGCTCGAGTACAAACTGGGACCTTCATTATTATTTTGCTTGGATTAAAGTCGCAGTCTAGGGCCTATCAAGAATTATTGACGACTTGCGACTCGAAATTTAACAGTGGTCAAATGACCAGGGTGATGCATGTTTTGGCAACAAACACTGTTGTTTTATAAATGACCAACCGTAGTAGAGAAAAAATGAACTTAGTAGGAAAAATTAAAACCAGAGAAAAATGTACGATATTCCGACAGCATTATAATCTATTTTACACTCTAAACATTTTTTTACAATCATTGATATCATTAAAAATACTATTACAATTTCTGCTCCGTGCGAGTACGCACATATAACTATTCATACACATAATAACCTTTATAATTAAAAACCTATTACTAACCAACATTTAAAATAAACAGAAACTATATATTAAAATGATATATAAATCTTGTTAAAGTTACAATTTTAAAACAAAGGCACTTACGCAATTCGTAGAAGTAACTCATTTCTACGCAGCAGAAAAACAATAACAAAGAAATAAACATTTGTTAACACGAAAGTTCCCGTTCTTTGGCGAGAATGGCGACAGATACAAAAGGACCTGATTGGTGTCCTAACTGAATGACGTCAGATTGTCCTCTTTCTATTGGACGAAAATGATATTTGCATATTGTTAAGTTTCGCGGGGTCAATTAAGGTTACCGCTCACAGCGATAATATTGACAAATTGGTGGTGGTACTAGTAGTAGTTATATTGATGACATCCAGATCACTGATTTCTCAAAAAACGTGTTCAAAACCAAATGTTTAAAAAAAATGTGTTTTCTGAATATTTCCCGGTCCCCTTTGATCACATCTGTATCATAAAGTGTGGTGTTCAGAATTTTTTTTCCTTCCATAAAGACGTTTTGTCAAACCTCTATTTTTGCAAAAAACATTTTTTCTGGAGCTTAAATTCAACCACGATATTTTTCGCGCTTTCAAGGTAGCTATATTCCTATTTAACTGCTTTTTCTAAAAAACGTGCAGTCGAAAATATTATTTCCTCCTGTCCTTCGGATTGATCGAGAAAAATGAAAATGATCCCCCCGAGCCATTTAAAAATACGTAAGTACTTTATTATACTCTGCAATAATAAAGACACAGCCTTCTACAATCAGGTCAAGGAAATTTCGTCGCCTGCAATGTTTAATCCAGAATAATGTGCATGATTTCAAGTCGGGTTTTTTTTTTAGCTATAAGGAAAAGTTTGCTGCCAAGGCTTGCCATTTTTTTCTTCTGAAAGTGCGTTTCGCATTTTTCGTAAAGGATTATGTTTGAATGCAGCTGGTTTCTTGAAAGTAAAATATTAAACAGTGTCTTTTTTGAGTGTGTGTTGTCTCGCTAAATTGGATACACAAAAGCATAAAATTACATTTCGATTTTTTCTCTCATTGAATATTATTTAAAATTGAATTAATTTTCATGTGAGAATTTTCAAAATGTAAAAGAAATCGTCGGTGAATCCTTAAAAAGGTTAGTCTTAAAAGCTTTTTTAAATTTGGTAAAAATTATACTTACTGTTTTTAAACATCGCTAGATGTGTGGCAGAGTTACCTTGAACCTTGTCATGCAGCAAAATGTTGGCAAATTTTCACATTCTGCTGCAGGACAATGGTTAATGGTATTCCTAGTTCTTTTTTCATTCTTACGTAGGCTATAATTCGATATATATCCTACATAACGCTATATTCAAAACGTTATATTCAAAACTCGAAGAATTTCGTATTATGAATTTTTTCACCACGTCACTTGGCCGAGTCCCGTAAGAACAGAAAAAGCTAGCACGATTCCGTGCATAAAAAAAACTGCCTGCCAATATTCGCCTGGTTTGCTGGAGGGGTGCGTGTTTATGATGAAGCTGTTGAATTGGTTCCGGTCTCGAGGAAGTTGGTTCACAGCTCGTACTCCGCCAAAACCAATTTTCATTCTGCGATCCGCCCGTACAATACGATCGAGAGTGGCAGTATTCATGATTAATAATCCACGAATACACTTCTGGACTTATCAATTTCCAGCGATGATTTCATTTCCATGTAGCATAACAACGTAAGTGTTTCAGTTAAGGGCTCGTCAATTTTTAAATGTATCGATAAATCTCGAAATCGAATAGAAATTAGGATTGTGGCATGGCCGTACACAAGGGGGTGAAGTAATAATCGCGATGTAATAATGTATTAATTTTTTCTGTTAGAAAGTTATGATATCTGCGACCCAACTTTCATACTTTTGTCCGTCTGTCTATACGTTCGGACGGACATCTGTGTACCTAGTGTCTGTCAGCGAATTTCCCATCAGAGACCAGAGACCCAATTTTCATACTTTTTGTCCACCTGTCTGTACTGTCTGTCGACAAATTCCCTATTGGATTAGCATTGAAATTTAATTTCAAAACATTTAAGTCTCTGTTTGAATATAGTTTATGTTGGGATTTAAAAGTTTAAATTATAGCTGGATAGCTGTGTGCGACTTTGTTTTTTTAATGTGTGCAAATCTTGTGTAGAAACAATTGTTGATGGCACTTACTATTACAAACCCTCTTGTTTCGAAGCAGTAAATGTCACACAGACACACGCCCAATGCGGAGGGGGGAGTGCATGACCCTTATTGATTGATCGCTGAGACCAACTGGGGTCACCTCGCTCCTTTGTCAGTATACTTGTCGCGTCGGTGCTCTACCGATTTCCCCCTAGGTACTGAAAACCAGATAAGGTGCAGTTCCTCGCAATAGAAATGCAGCAAAGATGGCAAATTTTGGTTTGTAGTGTACTTTAACCAAATAATTAAACTAGGTGTCGATATTTTATTGAAAAACTAATGCGTCATCCACAAGAGCACATTGCTTGAAGTCAGCTATTTTTAAAAATCTGAATTAATTAACTAGTTTAAATAAAACAATTTATCAACGAAAGAAATTATGAATTTTAGATTAAAACTATAAGTAAATTTAATGCTCAAGTTCATTATTTAATTTTAAAAAATAGCCCAAATACATGCATAAAATCGTGATTTGAGAATTTTATTTTCCTTTATAAAAACTTAGTGACCTATAAAAAAACATAGCAAATGATATTTCTTTACTAAAAAATGTTATTTGATGATAACTATGCGAAACTACACATTATGTGTTTTTTTCAAAGAGAGTTTCGATTACAAGGAATTTTGATTATGCGTTCAAAAGTAATTTTGAATAAGTTAATATTTTTAAAGCAATAAAAAATTACTAATGAACTTGTTTTGTGTTATAATTCATAAATTTTTAACTATATGTTTTTCAGCTTGTTTTTGCGGACAAACGAAGAAATCATTTTGTTCTGATTAGGTTAGCTTTTGAATTATCGTCACACTAGAGAGCTACACGAGGGCTGTTGGCGACAAGGGTCGTAATTTCGAACCACATGCACCCAACGCAACCGTTCAGGGTGACATCGTACGCAGCGATGGGATTTTGAAGCAGATTTAACGTGCACTCCTTTTACACGGGTTATTATTCGTCGGACATTTTGGGCTGCACGGGCCGTTTATAGATCTGCAGTTATTTTGGAGATGCCCGGACCCGAACCTGGGACCTTCCGCATGCAAGGCGAGCGCCTAAACCTACTAAGCTCTACAGCAACTTTTTGTTCTGAACTTCACAAAAAATTCACTTCGTTGTTTATAAAATATTTTATAAGCATATATTTTTTCTTGCAATTTACGTTTCGGTTGATCAAGTAAAACCAAAATCCCGATTTTTAATTTTTAATTCAAGAACAATTACTTGCCGAGTTTTTGTTTAAAAAAATGAAAATAAAAAGTTCACAAGACCGTTTAAAAGATTACTTGGTGAATTTGATCATAGCTTATAATTATCGTTTGGTGGTTGAAAAGCGTTTATTGGTAAACGTGTATTCAAATTATAGATGTCTGTCATATATCTAAAAAAACTTCTTGTTTCAAGTGTATAGAATGTATTTTGTATGTGTAATAAACATTAACTTACTTTGATTACTATGTTTTTAAATGTATGATGCTGTTTCTATTACAATTTCTAAAAGTGTGTTTAATATTAAAATTAAATACCCTTAAATATTATTGAAGTTCGGTTAAGGTTTTTTTTAATGATGGAAATGTTTGTACAAAATTACTTAGCACTTCTAATATTTTTTATCTTAAATTAAAATAATTAGATCAAATTATCACCCAACCAAATGTAATTCCAGAAAAACCAAAAATGAAAACCATAACGCTGTAATTATTACCATTCATGAAAATGGTGTCAAATATGCTCACTGAAGTTACTTCGAATTCGATTTTTTTTTCTGAAAATTTCAATGTCATTTCAATGCGCAGATTTTTTTTTATATGTCAAACTTGTCTGTAGCATTTGTAGTTTGGGCTATGAAAGTGGGTGACGGACAGACAGATGGACATAGCCTTTTGCGTTATAAACTTAGTGTGGAAGCTATATTAATTGTAAAAGTTTACAGAAAATTAAACGTTTTGTTTACATATTAAAGACTGAATAATATCATTGCTAACAACAAGTGGGAGATTTATTTTCAATTTTACGCTTGCCTTACTTTGAAATGAATCGTTGAATTACAAAAAAAAGGTAAAAACAGACATAAGTTACTGATTTCTTAGCTTATGTATTGATGACGTTTGTCCACATATTTGGAAAGGATTATTCAGATCGAATGATGGCTAATCCTATTTTGTAGCTCTTTTTTATATAACGGTAATTAAAACCATAATGAATTTTACTATTATATACTATGAGCTTTGTCATACCGAATTTCTATTAAAGGTGCTACCGGTAAAGTTTAAAACTTGAAAATGGAATATTTTTAATTTTTAATGCCAAATAAACCAATATTCCGAAAAATATTTTCTTTGTTAAAAAAAATGCCTAAATCTATTACCGAGAAGTATACTTTATTCTACATCTTAAAGGTCAATGAAAACTATTTTTAAAAAAATGTAGAGAGGTTGGGGAGCCCAGTCGGTCAAGGTGTTCGCCTCGCATGTGGCAGGTCCCAGTTTCGGGACTGGGCAAATATAAACGGCCCGTACAACTACATGTCCGACGAAATATAACCGACTAGAGGTAGTGCACGTTAAATATGATTCAAAGTCCCTACGCTGCGTACAATGTCGCCCTTAACGTTTGCGTTGGGTGCCTACTCGGGTGTAGGCTCGTCACTTGACCGTGGTTTTAATTTGCAACGCCCGTCGCCAATAGCCCTCTTGTAGAATAATGTGTAGAATGCATATAATGTGTAGAAATCATGATTTTATGCACGGATTTGTGCATTCTTTTTTATTATTAAATAATTAACTTGAGCAGTAATTCAGTTATATATAGTTTTCCCCTGAAATTCATATATTTCCTTCATTGATAAATTGCTTTACTTTTAACTTTTATTTAAACTGGTTAATTAATCCAGATTTTTAAAAATGGCTGACTTTAAACAATGTGCTCTTATGAACGCAAATACATTACTTTAAAAAAAAATATCGTCAACACACTAATTATTTGGTCAGTCAATGTCAAAGTACACATGCTACAGCCAAGTGATGCTGCATACAAACCAAAATGTGCAATCACTTATTTGTGGTAACCTGTTAGAAGGACTGAAAGCTTAATTGGTTTTTACCTGTAGGCGTATCAGTCGGACACCGGCCGGTGCCACCGACAAAGGCACGAGCGGGTATCCCCAGGTCTCCGCGATCGCGAAGGGCGATCAATCATAATGAGTGTCAAGCAGTCTCCCACCCTCCCTGCAATGGGACTGCGACACGACAGAAAAAGCCGGGTTTGTTAAAGTTTTTGAATAAGCTTGTAACAGTACATGTCATCAATAACTGTTTCTACACAAAAATTGTGCACATTAGAAAAAAAAATGGCCAAACATAGCCATCCAGCTATAATTTAAATTTCTAAATGCCAAAATAAACTATTTCCAAACAGCAATTTAAATGATTTGAAATTAAATTTCAATGCTAATCCAATAGGGAATTTGCCGACAGAAAGACAGGTGGACGAAAAGTATGAAAATTGGGTCTCTGATGGGAAATTCGCTGACAGACACTAGGTATACACAGATGTCCTTCCGGACGTATAGACAGACGTACAAAAGTATGAAAGTTGGGTCGCAGACATCATAACTTTATAACAGAAAAAATTAATACATTATTACATCTCGAATAATACTTTACCCCCTTGTGTACAGCCATGCCACAATCCTAATCCTAATTTCTATTCGCAACCCTTCTAAACTGTCATTAACGACGTTAATAAACAATGCAACTCGATAATTATGAGTTTATTGTAATTATGCTTTTTTTTCCTGTGCTTTTTTTTCCGTGTGCTTTTTTTTCCTGTGCTTTTTTTTTCATGCTTTTTTTTCCTGTGCTTTTTTTTCCGGTTACCACGGCCCGGAGGGGGTACCAGCGGTTTTTTAAGGATATCACGGCCCGAGTGGCCACAATCGACGGCCCGGAGGATTGCCGAGTAGCCATAATCGACGGCCCGGAGGGGGTACCAGCGGTTTTTTTAAGGATATCACGGCTCGAGTGGCCACAATCGACGGCCCGGAGGATTGCCGAGTAGCCACAATCGACGGCCCGGAGGGGGTACCAGCGGTTTTTTAAGGATATCAGGCCCGATGGCCACAATCGACGGCCCTGAGGATTGCCGAGTAGCCACAATCGACGGCCGGAGGGGGTACCAGCGGTTTTTTAAGGATATCACGGCTCGAGTGGCCACAATCGACGGCCGGAGGATTGCCGAGTAGCCACAATCGACGGCCCGGAGGGGGTACCAGCGGTTTTTTTAAGGATATCACGGCTCGAGTGGCCACAATCGACGGCCCGGAGGATTGCCGAGTAGCCACAATCGACGGCCCGGAGGGGGTACCAGCGTTTTTTTTAAGTATATCACGGCTCGAGTGGCCACAATCGACGGCCCGGAGGGAGTACCAGCGTATTTTTTCAAAGTGTGTCATTGGCCGAGTTCAGTGTTGGGCATTCAATAATCAATTGGCCGACCGATGTGTTAGTCGGTCGGTCGGGTTGTCGGTCTTGATCATTGGTCGGGTGTCGGTCTCGGTCTTCGCGGTTGTCGTCTTGGTCAGGTAGTCGGTCTTGGTCGGGTGTTGTCTTTGGGTTGTCGGTCTTCGCGGTTGTCGGTTTGGTCGGGTTGTCGGTCTGGACGGGTATCGGTCTTGTTCGGTTCTCGTCTTGGTCGGGCTGTCGGTTGTAGGTCTTGGTCGGGCTGTCGGTCTTGGTCGGATTGTCGGTCTTGGTCGGATTGTCGGTCGGTCATTCGGGTAGTCGGTGTTGGTCGGTAAGTCAGTAGGGTAGTCGGAGTTAACATTAGTTAATTGTTACTACTGCAATTAACAATTCATTTCCACAATTACAATTGATTAATTGTTAATTGCAGTATTAACAATTAATTGTTAATCAATAATTGCTTTTGCAATTAAAATTTGCCCAACACTGGCCGAGTTTCTACATTCGATTGTCGAAGAATTTCCGAGTTTCACTACACGCGGCGCAGATGGGATAATTTCTAACGTATATGTTATATTGCGTACAACATTTTACGTTTCGACTATTAAAACATTATTGGGCTTTCAAGACATGTTAAAAACAAAAAAAAATCATATGAAACTATTCCCTCACGCTTACGAGACAACTCCGTGAGCAGAAGCAATGAATTCGAGAAATGCAACCGAGAGATATACGTCACGTAAAAAAAAGCCATACCACAGTGGCAGGAATAATCCCGCATCTGGAGAAGCAAAAAACCAGCTACGAAACCAAAACAAACAAGTAACCATAAGCCTGAAAATATATGTCTACCAACCAACCAACGAGCTGCGTAATTATTATTCTAAATTTACTAATCTTAATAAATTTTCAACGTTTTGAAACAAATATTGATGTTAAAAATTAAAATAATCATTTTTTGGAAGTGAATTTACTGATGCCGTACCAAAATTAATATAAATATTTCGTAAAACACTACTAACTATAACAACCCTGTATTTACTTTTTCGCGAACGCCAAAAGTCGCCAAATAGCATTCCGGCCTGAATACGCTAGGTGTTCCAATAACTAATTTATAAAGATCCTCTCTGATGATTGATCGAAAGGTGAGACTGTTTCCCAAATCTAAATTCAAATGTTCAACAGCATTACATGCTCTCCAGCTCTGCCACAATTTCCTAATACGAAAAGCTACATATTTTGAAAAGTGAAAGCAAACAAGCTAAACTGTACATGAAGGCAGCTTAGCTAGAGCTCCTCCCCGAAAAAGTGACTACTGAAGTGAAACATACCTTGCAAGATCTTAAATTCCCAACTCACATCGGGCATTCAACTCGAGTAACAAACCCCAAGCAAGAATCAAATTAAAAAATCTCACAAGGTCTTTGAAGACGGTTTTGCAATTAGTACATACAAAGTGTCGGTATAAATATCGCAAAGATTTAGACTGAAATTTTCTGCACCATTAAAAAAAATAGAGAAATGCAGGTAGATCAATCCTGACCAGACTGTGCAACCATGAATTATCTGAAATAAAGATCGGTGATGCAACAACGGAGTTAGTGGGAGCTACGTGATTGTCTTGACTGATTCAACTTGTCAACAACACAGAAGTCAAAAGTTCGTTACTTGATTCGATTCGTCTGCCTAAAAGCCGCACATTCAATTCTTCTTGGAATGGTCACCAACTTTTGAATCTGACCACGAGGGCCATATTAGGATTGATAAGAGTGTGATCTATAAAAGAGCACTGAAATTTACATTTTGGTTCAAATCATTCCCCATGGAGTCACCAACTAAGGTACTAGGAATTACCAGCTGAAGTTCAACAAACTAATTAAGAATCAAGGCTCTTATACAAGAACAAAAACATGGGAAAATGAAAAAGCAGATTGGTGTTAGAATAGCCTAGTTCAAGTAAGTATGTTTAGCAGTTTTGAATGTGAAATAGTACATGACCACATACTGCAAATGTAGTGCATGTTCCAATTTTTTTATTTAAGCAATTTGCCATTTTTGTGAAAAAGTTTATTAGCAGTTAACCTCAGCAGCTTTACTTGGCCAAGATTAATTTGTGATGTTTTTTTTTTTTTTTTTTTTTTTTGAATTCTCAAAGAAGTAATACAAGTTTAAAATATTTTGTTAAAATTTGTATTTTCAAAGATTTTTTTTAAATTTCTTTTTTGATAAATAATAAAGAAATTAAATTGGCTAAAATTAAATTTCCCTTTAGTCAATAAAATTGGGAAAATAGTTGTTATTATACAGGCAGTATTATAATACAAATTTTGATTAACAAATGCTTTATTAAAATTGCAGGATTTCTCAAGGCAAATTCACGTTCTAACTTATCCTCTGAACTATCCCAATATTGCAGGTTCGAGCCCCGACTGAGTCGTCAGATTTTCTGAGGCTATGTCAATCTGTCACCCAATTTCATAGCTGAAACTACAATTACTAGAGGCAAGTGTATTACGTAAAAAAAAATCAGGTCACAAACTAGAAGTCATTAAAAATATCAGAATTTTTATTTTAATTGGAAGTAGTACTTCAATTATTAAAAAAAACCTGCCAAATTTAATACACTTAAAAAGCACAAAAAATGCCATTTCTAATTAATTTAAATCATCATTGACACGCAATTGTCGAAAATTTATTTGTGTAATAAGTTATTTTGAATGATGTCATTGTTTGTATTAAAATAAAAGGATTCTTTGATAGTTCACGCTACATATTTTAAAGAAGAGGCAGAAGGCGCTCAATTTTATTTTATTTTAAATCAAACACAATTAGCAATTTGCATTTAAGTATTTATTATTGAATAAAATGATATTTTAATTCTATTTATTCCTTTTGATGAGGTATTTTTTGTTGCTTTTTTTTTAAAAAAATGGTATTTAAAATTAATTTGGCTATTCATTTTAGTTAAAGGTGACATATTATTTGAAGTGGTTTTTGTATGTTGATATGAAATGTTTGCTTCCAGCTAAGAGTGAGGAATCAAATTTTCAATAAAAATTTAAATTTTAAAGTCGTCTGTATTACAGTCTAGGGGAAGCATCCCTTGCATGTGTTAGAAATCCCTTTTTTCCACAGGTTGAAAACTGTTATCTACCTTTTCTAAAAAAACTATTTTATGAGAAACTATTGTCTATGAGATTACATATTTATTAACATTTTCTTACATTGGCGTATTTATTTTTATAATATGCAAGTAATATATTGAATAGCATGCCATAAAAAACGGTGTGCTTTAATAAAAAATAATTCGATTAATAATTTTATAATATGTAAATATTCTTTAATTGATGATAAAAATACTTTTATTTTTCAAAAAAACACACAAACATATTAAACATTGAATTGATGTAAAGTTTATTTTAAAATTTTTAATGATGACTGATTGTTTGTATACTTAAAAAAGTTTTTTTTTCCTCGACAGATTTCTATTGGAAATGGAATTCAATGGATTATTCAGTGCACCCTTGGAGTACAGCCAGCTGATATGGCATACCTTCATCCACTCCTCGGGGCACTCAAGCCGAAACCCTCCTTCCAGCGAAGTGGATACAGAGGACCTTTGGGATCTAGGGGATGTAATTATTTCAAGAAAAAATTACCTTATAGTTCACGGAAAATGAACAAGATTCCACCAACCAGAACTTTTGCATACCATAGGGCTTGGGAAAAACTTTTCAGTTTGTGACACAGCAACTGAAGATTCAAGAATCCTCGGCAAATAAAGAGGATGATAAGAGATGCAACTTTAACATGCATAAAAAAATTGCTATCCAGTAAGACATTATTTCAACCTATCTAAAACTTAAGTGCTAGCAAATAAGCACACTGTTTAAATACAAATACAAATACAAAAATTGTCGACCAACAACAGGCCAGAGGCCCAGCAAGGTTGGTCCAAAATAAATCTAATACATTACCAGTTTCCAATGTCCGTCAAGTTTCTTCTTAAAATCTTCTACTCTCTTCGAATGCACAACATAATCTGGTAAAGCATTCCACTCATTGACAACTCTATTGTAAAAATAATGTTTTCTTACCTCCCTTCTAAAGCTCGATTTATTCAATTTCTGATCATGACCTCTGGTCCGGCTATTTAAAGTAAAATCTAAGCCCTCCATGTCTCCCTGTTTTATGAACTTGAATAACTGTATTAAATCACCCCTAGCTCTCCTGTTTTCCAGGGAATACATGTTTATAGATCTTAATCTGTTATCATAATCAATACCAGATAGACCCTTAATCATTTTTGTAGCCCTATGCTGAACTTTTTCAAGCAACTCTATATCTTTTCTGAGGAAGGGAGACCAAAACTGAACAGCATATTCCAGATGTGGTCTTACCAATCCCCTATACAATGGCAAAATAATCTCCTTAGATTTAGAAGTGATACTTTTTCTAATATATCCCAACATTCAATTAGCTTTCTTACTTGCCTCAACACACTGCTTACTCATTTTGAAATCATTGCTCACCAAAACTCCTATATCTCTAACGAACTCACTATCTTGGATACTTTCAGAAGAAAAGGGCTTTATACTTTCTCCCTGTAAAACTTAAGAATGATTAACATTGTTCTTACCCAAATGCAAGGTTTGACATTTGTTAACACTGAACGACATGCCCCAGCGTGAATCCCATTCAGTAATTTTCGTAAGATCATTTTTGTAACTGCTCAATATGCTCAACAGAATTTACTGTACTCGTCACTTTTAAGTCATCTGCAAAAATACTAAACTTGCTATTCAACCCCCAGCTGATATCATCAATAAACATAATAAATAAAATTGGTCCTAGTACAGAGCCCTGAGGCACTCCACTTAGAACCTCATTCCAATCAGAGTACTTACCATTAATGTGAACCCGTTGTTTTCTATTGGTCAGCCAATTTTTAATCCAACGGACCACAGCAGTCCCTAACCCAAATCTTTTCAACTTAAATAACAAAGCTTCATGAGGAACTTTATCAAAAGCCTTTTGGAAATCGATGTAAATAACATCAACCATATTGCCTTTATCAATCTCTTATGTAACAGTATCATAAAATTTTAAAAGATTAGTTGTACAAGACCTACCTTTTCTAAAGCCATATTGATTATCTGAAAGTAAATTATTAGTTTCCCCAAAAAGTATTATACGCATTTTCAAAAATGTCTAAAAAACTTCCCTAAAACAGATGTAAGACTAATGGTCTGTAATTCCCTGGATCAGTTTAGCCCTTTTTTGTACAATGGAGTAACTTTCGCAATTCCAGTTGCTGGCCACCCTGTCCAGAAATAAATATGACCAAAAAATAGTCAATTGCATCCCCCAACCTTTCTGCACATTCAACTAAAATTTTTAGGATACATTCATCAGGCCGGGTGCTTTGTTGGGTTCAAATTTTTTAATAGCAAATAATCCCCCCTTTAGAAAATCACCTAAATACAAACCCCAGTTTCTTTTTATTCCCTAAAACAGACTTTTTTAAAAATCTTATAAAAACATAATAAAAAAGTTTTCAAAAGATTAGCCATTTTATGTCGGGAATTTAAAACTGCCTTTGACTATCTTAAAGGGTAAGGGAGCACCCGTTTTTATTCCCTCTAGCTAAGCAAAAAAAATCCTTGGGGTTATCCTTAATCCCCCTAGTAGATTCTATCTAATGCAGATTTGTTTTTTCTCAAAGATTTTTAAACTCCTCCTGGCAACTCTGTAAGCTTCCTGATCAACCTTTTCCCCCATTTGCTTTAATATTTGTAAGCTTTACTTTGACCTAAACTTTTTTATATCCTTGGAAAACCACATGGGATACAAAATTTCCTTTGTAAACCCTTTTCGTTTAAATTTTAAACATGTTTTTCCCCCAATCTTTAATTTTTTTCCTTAAAATCATCCCCATAGTTTCAGAGTAGTTTACCTACCTCCTTTTCAAAACAAAAGCTACATCATTCTCAAGTTGTAAAAATTTAAACATCTTAAAAAATTTCCTTTTTCACTATTAACTGTAAAAACCTGAAAAATAATTATCAAATTTTTTAATATTTATGATCCCCTCCCCTAAGTGATCACTGACAATAAGGTTATGATTTCTCTTTCAAGCTACTTAAAACTAAATCAGAATAGATTATCTCTATACACCTCTAACTAACTGAACAAAAAGCAATCATCTAAAACACCAGAAAATCCTAAACCCCTGTCCTTTTAAAAAAAACACATATTGTCCCAATTAATTTTTGGAAAATTTGAAATCTCCCATGAAAAACCCTCATTTTTGTGACAAATCTCTTTATGAGGTTCAGCATGGTATCAGCTCCACATTACGTTGGGTGGCTATACCATTACCTATAACCAGATGGTTACCATTTCCCTTTTAACTTTAACCCCTCAGAGTCAAAACCTTGAGTATCCACTTTAAATTTAACCCATGCAGTTCAAGTCGTTCTAACATACAACAAAAACCCCACCCCTTTTTGTTTAGTCTATATGACGGGAAAAATTGAAACCTTTTTAAAGGTGAAAAAATCAGGTACATCATGTATTGCCACTTTTGTAATACCATAATGTCAAGATCCTCCATTGCAATGATTCCCCTCAACTCATCCACCCGTTTAAAATTTAGCATTGCAATAAAAAACCTTAAAGTATTTTTTCCCCCCTTTGCTCGAACTGTTGCCCCTGTGAAAATTACCTCTCCGAATTTTTCCCCCTATGGCCTTCACCCTGGCCACTCCACCCGAAAACATACCTAGTTTTTTGAAGCAAGACTTTTTCATTACTAGCCGCTTACCTCGTTACCCCTCTAGCCCGGCCTCTGTCCCTTGCCATCCATTACTGGGAACCCGAAAAAAAAGTATCATCACCACCCTTTCTCTTAGAAAACAGATCTAGAAACCAACACCCTCCATCTCACATACCTATCTTAAAACCCTGTTCATTGCCAATGCCCTAGCATTCATCCAAGCATTGAACCTCTGCTCCTCCACACTCAACCTGCTCCTCCACCCAGGAAACCTCGGTAACAACCCAAGGACAGTAATGTCATTCGTCCTGCCCTTGACCTCCCTAAGGAGTGTCCTCGTCTCCCTTTTAAACTCCACATTTGTGGCTTTGCCAACCTCGTTGGTGCCGACCCACAAAACTACTTTATCTCAATATTCCCTCTTACAACATCACATCGTAAGTTTCCAAACCCAATCGACATATCCCCCAGGACTACCCCTAATAACCGTAAAACATCAACTACAGTATAACTACACTCAATAACACTACCCAATTCCTCCTCTACCAAGGAATACACATCCTCTTTATCATCCACCATCTCTAAACTTTCCTCCTCACTTTCCTAAAGACAGTGGCCCAGCAACCCTGTGAAAAGGGTATCATTGTTGGTACTGCTTCTTCAGTGTAATAACTCTTTTGGCAATTTGTAAGCCACAATACTCATAACGCAAGTTTATGAAAAATGAGCAAAATTCTGCTACCAAAAACTTTAGCGTGCCAGGGCTTGAGAAAAACTTCAGTTTGTGACATAGCACTGAAGATTGCAATTCAAGAATCCTTAGCAAATGGAGAGGATGAGGAAATGTCAACGATATCATACATAAAAAACAAATTGCTTCCCAGCAAGACATTATTTCAGGCTTCCTGAAACGTAAGTGCCAATAAATAGCACAGAGTTTTAGACTCTGAAGAGAGAGAGAAAGACAAAGTCTTAGATTCTTAGAACTTCTACCTAGCAACCCATAGAAAAGAGTTTATGAATGTTTGTACTGCTTTTTCAATGCAACAATTCCTTTGAAAAATTGAAAGCTGCGATGACTTATGACTTGAGTGGGGCGGCCCGTCTGGGCCAACCACCGCGACCACTGGCATATTGTACTAACCCCATCGTTTAACCTTGAAAGCTGCGATACCTATTTAAGAGAGTGAAACTGTCTCAACCAAAGGCAAATTTAAAAGGGCAAGGCAAGGGTACAAAACTAAAGTGCACAATCACAATTGGCCTTCAAGCCTACTGCTACCGCATACTGTGTTATCCTACATAAACTCTGTCGACCTACAAAGTGTCCAGGACACTTTCCAGCTGTCTAAAGTAGTGAGCATTAAAACCAACACTGCTCTCCCAATCCAAAGGGAACTTGGTGAAAATGAAGAAATGTGATATGCAATGCCATCCTTTTATGTAACTTTTGTGCTACTTTCACAGAAGCTTTACACAAAGCTTTCAAGCCTGCACTCCTGTACAAAACTTGGGTTACCTGTCCAAACAATACTGAAGATCTTAACCATAAATAAAAACAATATATGCTATATTCAGAGAACATAGAAAACCTTTCCAGAGGCTCTAATCCCTGTTATCCAAACATCCTATAAGGTCCCTGTAATTGTCCTCCAAAATACATCAACATACCTCCAAACACACTCTTCTCACAACATCCAGTAGTGCCAATATCTGCAGATCCTACAAGGAAACTTAGCAGCCACCACAAGTATTTGCAATTCAACAGCAGCCTTACGAATACAACAATCGGTCAGCACTCCTGTCCTGACTTTAGGTTCTCTGGAAAAAACTTTACTACAGAAATTGCTCCAACAGACTGAACTGTGGTCCCCCCCCCCCCAGCATTATGAAATAACTAGTTGTACCCAGTGCCCAGGATAACTTTCCAGCAGCTCTGCTATTCAATAGCTGAATCAAGCTCTAGTTGCAAGCCAGTAGAACAAGCCAAACTACAGAAAGGCTGGAAACTTCTACACAAGAAATAGAAGTGGCCGACATGACTACAGATGCTATGTGGAAATTAGTACAGCATCCTTCAAGTAAGCAATTTATCTTTTTAGAATTTAAGATTGTAAGTAAATGTAGATGACTTTTGCAGTGGTGAGCATGTGAATTCACAAATCCTTGATATTAATTCTTATTCAGTAAACTTACTCAAAACTACATTACAGTGAATGGAAATATATTTAATTTGTCTTTTGTGTTTTAAACAGGTAAATGCAGACCTGCAAAAAATCCCAACTTCATTCGAACATGAGATTCAAATCCTATCAAAGCACCCCAAGCAACCAACCACGATTAATATTTGAAGAGCAATAAGGGACATCAGGAGTTTCAAGGAAACAGCAACTGGTTGTTAAAATCAGCAACTTCTACAAGGTTTGATTAAAATCTTTTACTAAATCTGTATGTTTAATGATTAATTTTGTTGCATTCAAATGCAATGTTGTAGGTGTAACTTCTAAAAAGTAACGTTAAAATATTTTATAAATTTGTTTTTTGATGATCAAATTAAGTTTAGTTTAGTTTAGTTTGAATTATCGTCGCACTAGAGCTACACGAGGGCTAGATGATCAAATTAAAAAAAGTATTATTAGTTGGATTATCTGTAGAAACGATTTTTAATTAATATTTGTGATGCATACATTGTTAGAAAATAGTTCGCATAATTAACGCTATCATGTATGCCTAAAAATTTAACTATTAAATTTAATTCGGCCTTTGTTAGTTTTTTTAAATATTTTTTTTTAAGAATTGAAGTGAATATAATGCCTTCGCTATCATGGGAACAACATTTTAACCATGGATGTGTCACAATTATATATAAAGAAATGTGCTTGTAGTTACAATTTGATAAATAAGTATTAAAATTTATTAAGTAATTAACACCATTCATCTCAAAGCTAAAAAATAATTCATATATTCTCCATAATGAATTGTAGTTCATTGAACAAAGCTTCGAGAGAAGTTCTAATTTTAAATATTTGCATTTGATGGTATTACCAAAATTAACTTATTCAGTGCAGCCATCTTTGAATGTGAATATACAGAACAATGATATGAAATTTACATAAAATACGTAATTTAATTTTAAAACACTTCAACTTAATTCAAAGCTCATATTATTCGAAATTTAAATTTATATTACTTTTAATTTTGTTCAAATGAAGCTGTAGCATGTTTCTGATATTTTAATTTCAGATAACCTGAGAAGAGAAGTGTTTTTGAACTCCCCAAACAATGTGCAACCTGAAGAGCCCATAGGAAACATTTCCCACTATTTCTCAACACATCCTACAAATATATATGCTCCCACTGCTTCCACTAGTGAAAATACCTGCAGAGCCCGCAGGAAACTTTGCAGCTGCTGCAAGTATCTGCAATTCAACATAAGCCTCAAGAGTACCACTTCAAGTAACCACTCCTGTCCCGACTTAAGATTCCCTGACTAAACCATACTACAGCAATAAGATTAACAGACAGAACTGTGGTGCACAACAGTTCTGCCTTTTGATCCTCTTGCTGTAGTATGGTTTGGTCGGAGAACCTTACTGATACAAACTGTGGTGTACAACCAAGTATGATGAAAAGTTCTCCACACGCATTGTGCAAAATATCTTTCCAGCAATCTTCGACCATTACTCACGAAACGTCCCAGCAGCCCTAACCAAATCTGCAATCCAGCAGCCTATCTGATATTAAATGGCATGATGAAACCTGACTTTTAAGCCAGTACAAATTATGGAGACTTCAACTTGTGAAAGAATTTGCCCACACTACTACATATGCAATGTGCAATTGTTGGAAGTTGCAGGTTCAATTATTAGCATGAACTGCTAGAGTCAAGGGAGTCTAGTGGAAATACCTGCGCAGCCTACAGGAAACTTTGCAGCCGCTGCAAGTATATGCAATTCAACAGTAGCCCCCTGAACTTCAAGTTCCCTGACTCCACACCTAGGACCATACTACAGAAATAGGATTAGCAGAAAACTCTGTGCACATGTTATCTTTCCAGAACAGTCAGGAAATTAATCAGTAAACTTCCCAGCAGTTCAGAGTATCTGCCATTCAATCAAGCTATTAGAACCCTCCCCACTATGAAAAGGTCAGAAACTTCAACATGTGAAATGGAAGTTGCAGGACAACTAATTAGTGCACTGCAAGAGTCAAGTTAGTAGACTTCTTCAGCAACACTTGTAGCTCCAACGCACACGAATATCTATTCTAATAAAAAGTAAGTAATTTATCTTTGTTTTATTAATTCGTCTTTACTTAGTTTGATAGAATTGTAGTTAAATAAAATAAAAAAATTATTAAATAAAATGTCAAGTGAAGTTCTGTTTTGAATATTTGCTTTAGATAGCAGCACCAAAAGTTACATTTTCCAGACATCTTTGAATTTACAAGACACCGACCTTAAATTTATATAACCTGAATATAATTAAATATGCCGTTTAATTTTTTAAACCTTCAATTCAATTAAAAACTCAAGTTTTTCCAATCATAAATTTTCATTGTTTTTTTTTAATTTTACGTATTTTTTTATTTCTTTTGAACTCAAGAATTCAGAAATCACTTTTATTAATTTATTACCTGTGATGTATGATGGCCGATTTTT
The DNA here is from genome assembly GCA_019343175.1 of Oedothorax gibbosus. Classification (NCBI taxonomy): domain Eukaryota; kingdom Metazoa; phylum Arthropoda; class Arachnida; order Araneae; family Linyphiidae; genus Oedothorax; species Oedothorax gibbosus. The sequence continues at coordinate 66,580 of JAFNEN010001174.1, forward strand.
TAGGCTGGCATATTTTTTTTAATATTTGGTTTGGGATTTTAGTGGAGAAAAGTTTTTTGGTTTCAATTTTTGGAATTGTATAAAAAAAGAAAATCAATTTTTAAAAAGATAATGCTGTGACGAATTCTTATATTAAGTCTTACTTCCTAAGTTACTGAAAATTAAAATACAGTGAATGGCAATATATTAGGTTTTATTTTGTTTGTTAAACAGGTCAAACATGCAGATCTTCAAACACTCCCTACTCATAAACAGGCCTCCTCCCAGAACCTCCAAGTGCATCTTCGCGTTTTTAAGGACAGTGACATGACATTAGCAAATTGGACTACCGGTGACCGCATTCCAGTAAAACTAAAGACTCATAAGAACAGCTTGCTCAGCAATATGGACTGATAACTTAAACTGCAAAAATCAACCCAGTCTTCCCTGTGCTTTGATACCAAAGTGCGCCTTACCAAAACCTTGATGTACAAGTCATGCAGGCAGGATTATAGTTAGGGAACCTCCCTGACGAAAGTGAATTCTATAACAGACTGAAAATAGCAAATTGCGCAAAAACTTTAAAGCAATTTTCTACAACAAGTTTTTTGCTCAACGAGTACACACACAATTTTTCTGAGGTACATAACTTCTATAGGCTAATTTGCACAAAGCAAGGCTGCATTGCAACGTTAGATACTGAACTAACAATATAAAGACAGTTGCTTTTCCACCTTCAGTGCTCCATCATCAACACACTTCCTTAAATTAATGTATCAGCCAAGGGTGAAGCATTTTAGAAGGTTTTAACATTGTCGGATACTCTAATGGGACTTTAAATGTGATGTAGTGAAATGTCATAGAGTGGTCAAAAAGTACTACTGAGACCATACAGCCATCTTGGTAAAAAATGATAGAAATTCAAAAAGTAGTTGAATTTTTTTTTTTAAATTTCAATTTGTGTATGTTCTAGAATCATCTCTTGAAAATGCACAAAACCATGTCTCCCATATTCAGTGTGATCCTTCTGTGACTTAATGAAGAGGATAGCTATAAAATAACTGTTATAAAGATTCTCTAATGTATATAATAAGCAGCCATTTTCCCAAATTCTAATTCAGCAGTTCAACAGCATTACGGTATCATCCTTGCCCTAGTAAAAAAACTACATACTTTGCAGTTAGAATTAGACTTGTTCACTTTTATTGTGTTAATGTATTAAGAAGTGCTTTAATTGTCAGTGGCATAGTGTCAGCAAATTAGACTACATGTGGTAGTAAAAAAATAAAACAAAATACTCGTAAGAACAGGCTTCTGCCATCATCTTGTTTGATAGACTTGCTAAAAATCCTCAATGTTCATGCAGGCACTTAGTTAAATGTTCCTCCGAGGAACAGTGAATTGTATAACAGACTGAAAAAAAACAAGTGTTAAGATACCACTTCAAAAAATCTAAACTAAATTGCAAAAAATCAAAGCTGCATTGCAACTACTGTTAACACTGGCGGGAGATTACCCATGGTAACTTTCCCACTCTAAGTAACTGCCAAAAGAATCGCCATTACACCTACATCACGTAACATATATGGCAGTTGAGTGGAATCAGTTTGAAAGTGCTCCATTTAACAATCTCGGACAGATTTGTGGGACGTTAAATCTGGTGTAGTGAAATATCATGGACTATGTGGTGCTTATTAACACTGCTACACGAACACGATATCGGCCATCTGATCATCTTGGTAAAAAATGCAAAAAAATACTAAGTGATTTTTGCTTCCAAAACTACTTTGATGTGTCCTACTCCCATCCATGGAGAGTCTACTAAACCATGTATCTTCCCTACAGAGTGTTTTTTCTGTTCATTGTTGAAGAAGATGCTAGCCATACAAAATAACAAATTTATGAAGATCCTCTCTGATGATTGATTGAAAGGTGAGACTGTTTCCCAAATCTAAATTCAGTTGTTCAACAGCATGACATGCTCTCCAGCTCTGCCACAATTTCCTAGTACGAAAAGCTACATATTTTGCAGATGGAACTAGATCTGACTGTTAGTTTTATCATGAAAAGTTTCCAAGAAATGTTTCCAAGGTCTGTGACTTTACATCGGCAAATTGGACTAAAAGTGAAAGCAAACAAGCTAAACTGTACATGAAGGCAGCTTAGCTAGGGCTCCTTCTCGAAAAAGTGACTTACTGAAGTGAAACATACCATGCCGAATCTTAAATTCCCAACTCACATCGGGCTTTCAACTCGAGTAACAAACCCCAAGCAAGAATCAAATTCAAAAATCTCACAAGGTCTTTGAAAAAGGTTTTGCAATTAGTACATACAGAGTGTCGGTATAAATATCGCAAAGATTTAGACTGAAATTTTCTGCACCATTAAAAAAATAGAGAAATGCAGGTAGATCAATCCTGACCAGACTGTGCAACCATGAATTATCTTAAATAAAGATCGGTGATGCAACAACGGAGTTAGTGGGAGCTACGTGATAGTCTTGACTGAATCAATTTGTCAACAACACAGAAGTCAAAAGTTCGTTACTTGATTCACCTGCCCAAACGCCGCACATTCAATTCTTCTAGGAATGGTCACCAACTTTTGAATCTGACCACGAGGACCATATTAGGATTGATAAGAGTGTGATCTATAAAAGAGCACTGAAATTTACATTTTGGTTCAAATCATTCCCCATGGAGTCAGCAACTAAGGTACTAGGAATTACTAGCTAAAGTTCAACAAACTAATTAAGAATCAAGGCTCTTAAACAAGAACAAAAACATGGGAAAATGAGAAAGCAGATTAGTGTTAGAATAGCCAGTTCAAGTAAGTATGTTTAGCAGTTTTGAATTTGAAATAGTACATGACCACATACTGCAAATGTAGTGCATGTACCAATTTTTTATTTAAGCAATTTGCCATTTTTGTGAAAAAAGTTTATTAGCAGTTAACCTCAGCAGCTTTACTTGGCCAAGATTAATTTGTGATGTTTTTTTTTTTTTGAATTCTCAAAGAAGTAATACAAGTTGTTATTATACAGGCAGTATTATAATACATATTTTAATTAACAAATGCTTTATTAAAATTGTAGGATTTCTCAAGGCAAATTCACGTTCTAACTTATCCGCTGAAGTGCAGCTGATCTACAAGCTGATCTACATTCAAGCTTCACTGCAGCTGATTTGCAGCAGCAGGATGGAGCTGAAATTTCACCCAGTCCAACGCCGTACAGTCCAACACCTACCAGTCCAGAATATTGAAGTCCAGCAGCTTCTGTAAAATTAACAGTCCAGTTCACAGTTTTAAATGAACATTTGGGTTGCAAAATTGTCCAAAATCCAAGGTTTAAATTTTTCCCTTCAAATTTAATGCGTTAATACCTTAGAAATGAACTTCATGACTCATAAATGGATCTTAAAGATTCAAATTTTTAAAAGCTGTCGATAGGTTCCAATACAAAATCTTCAATTATTATTGATGAACTGCAAATTATATGCATCATAATATTAACGATTTGGTCAAAAAACTTGAAAATATCAATGAAAAAATTCCTTCAAATTGAAAAAAATTTTCGAATCGTAAAAGTTAAATTAATTAACGAAACAGGAAAAAAAAATTAATCAAAAAATTTGTTTTTAACTGAAATATAATGAAAAAAAAACTTACCCCAGAAATTTCGGAATTACATGGTACAGCTGTGGACAAAAAAAAGTATCCACTATGATTATTTCGGCCGTTAGTCAACCTATAGAATCGGACCTTTTTGACTTTGTAAACAAATAACATTCTGAGTTAATTGCAAGAAACAAAATTTGCATAAGGGGCCGTCTTCATATTAAAAATGTTACCAACTTCAAATTTTTCAATAGCAACACCCCTTTTTGAGTCCATATTTCAAATATATGACATATTTTAACACGAAATACTAAGTTTTGTTAGTTTTTAAGCATTATTAGTGGAGTTACAGACGTGTAAAGTTTAGGAGCCGTAATGTTAAATGAGTTGCACATAAATAACTATCCCAATCTATAAATAATTAAGATAATGAAACGAATTTTTTACTGAATAGTAATTATAATAACCCGAACAAAATGCATACACTATCGGGGTCTTTAAAACAATTTTTATATTTTTAAATAATTATTATATTAATTTTTTAAAAAATTATGAATAGAAACCGCTTAATATTTTTACAGAAATGCATTTAAGACATGAAGTTAAAGCGAAATCCCAATTTTTAAAAATTTGTATCCATAATTTGCTGAGTAAATCGCAAAATACTTTTTAATTACCCTTTAGGAAACTGTATATAAGATTATACGTGAACTTGATAAACCTATACGGCCTTGCAAAAGAAAGAAAACATTAAACCAACAACCTTGAAAATTCTGATGAATCACACACGAGGCGCCTTTAAGGTTGATTAATGATAGTTTATGAATTAAACTTCAATCTTTTCATTTTAGGTTGAATTAATTAGTAAACTAATTATAAAAAGAGATATTTTACATAAACGAAAATATATTAATATTCTTCAAAATGGTATAGTAAAATAATTTCTTCTTCAAAATTTTCAATTAAGGACAAAATGGAGGCTTAAAAGCTATTGATGAAAACATTATAAAATACTATGCAGTAGAGGTATAAAAATCTTTTAATCCATTTCATAAAATAAAATTTGTTAATAACCAGTAAAATAATTGAAAAATCCGTACCAATAATAATTTATTTACTTTTTTAAAGGTAATTTATAGTTTATTCTGTCATTCTTAATTCAAAAATTCAAATTAATATTTTTATTTTTGATTAGAATTAAATTAAGTTGGAATTGTTAATAAATTGTGTATCAGAAAACATTTTTTAAGAAAAAAATAAATTACACGTTCGTCTCAAATATGTAAACTAAAACTTAACTACAACTTTCAGCATGCCAACGAATGATTAATATTCCATAATATTAAACAAAAAAATTTAAAAAATTGTATCTTTATAAACAAGTTTAAAACTAAAACATATACCTAAACTTAAAACACATCGTGGCTCCCATAAAAATAAATATTTTTGTCTCGTTATTCAATGGCGCATAGTATAGGAATACTTGGCATATATCATTTTAAAATTGAAACTTTAATAAATAAACTTAAAATGTTAAATATACAGTTGAAATAAACTTGCAAAGGGGGGGGGGGGGGTAGACTTCATCACCATTAACTTTTGATCCCTTGCAGGGCTCCTCAGCATATTCTACCTTATATTTCAATATTTCGCTTTTCCCCTCGGACGAACCAATGGACTACGCTTGTCATTTTAGAGATGGTCCCCCAAAGGACATCAAGTGATTCGATTGAATAACTCGTTAAATATTCATCCAAAACTTAGATTTAGGGGTTTTTAGAGGGTGCTTAACATTTCTAAATTATCAAATTTGGGTGTTACTATTGGAAATTAGATGATAACATTTTTAATATGAAGACGGCCCCTTATGAAAATTTTGTTTCATGCAATTAACTTGTTTGCAAAGTCAAAAAGGTCCGATTCTATAGGATGACTAACGACTGAAAAGGAAGTCAATACGTGTTCAGTATATCATCGTGAGAAACGTCTTTAAAATTTTTTTGTTTAATATTATGGAATATTAATCATTCGTTGGCATGCTGAAAGTTGTAGTTAAGTTTTAGTTTACATATTTGAGACGAACGTGTAATTTTTTTTTCTTAAAAAATGTTTTCTGATACACAATTTATTAACAATTCCAACTTAATTTAATTCTAATCAAAAATAAAAATATTAATTTGAATTTTTGAATTAAGAATGACAGAATAAACTATAAATTACCTTTAAAAAAGTAAATAAATTATTATTGGTACGGATTTTTCAATTATTTTACTGGTTATTAACAGATTTTATTTAATGAAATGGATTAAAAGATTTTTATACCTCTCTAACTGCATAGTATTTTATAATGTTTTCAACAATAGCTTTTAAGCCTCCATTTTGTCCTTAATTGAAAATTTTGAAGAAGAAATTATTTTACTATACCATTTTGAAGAAAATTAATATATTACATTTTATTAAATAAACGAAAAGTTCAAAACTAAAACTGTAGTGTTTTTATTTGGAGCATTTCTTTGAAAAAAAAACAACGTAAATATCTCAAAATAGAGCCGTTAGACAATATTTTAAATAACTTAATATTTATGATCAGCGTCCCAACTATAACTGAAATAAGTTCTAATATTCTAGGCACCAAAAAACTTTAAAATATCTCTAAAACTGTTCGATACCAATTACAAACGGAGAATTGCATTTTAACAGAATCATAATAGGAATATTTTATATTTTTATTTAAGAAGATTGAGGAAATGTAAATTAAAACTTAACACAAAACTGTTAACCGTACATAACAAAATATTGACCTTTATAGTTTGAAATCGAAAAAACAACAACATCAATCTGTTATCAATAGGCAGTTAATTTATAGTTGTATTATTTTCCAATTTAACTTCAAACACTCAATTCTGGATAAATAGTCGGTATATGTTACGAAATAAGCCTGAATTTATTTCCTTTAAAAGTATTTCATTATAAAAATTTCCTTTCTGATGATTCGAAACATCATTTACTGATTTAAATTTGTAATAATATATATTTAGCTAGTACTTATATAGTCATATATTTAGGTAGTTATTAGCTAAGTATTAGTTTATAGTTAAATAAAAGTTGTATAAAATGATATTACTTTATTAACTGTGAGTAAATGGTGTTTTACTGAATTAAGCACACATTTTTAATCAAGGAAATATGCCCTATACAAAAGTATTAAATTGTTTCTACCGTTTTATTTGAAGTAATTGAAGCTATTTTTGATGTGTGTGTAAAACTACGTTTTACGAAGTTGCTTATTTGAAACTAATCGCTACTTCTGACAAAATCAATTAAAGTTGACCTGATTGGTCATATTCCGCGGATATGTCTAATCAGGTCCTGCAAAGGATACATATTCCGCGGTAAGATGTATCTTTTGCGAATATGTCCCAACACAATGAGAAATACTAATAAATATCCAAATAAAAGAGTTTCAAATACAACTTAATACAAATAACTAACATCCAAAAATATTTAAAAAATTAATAGTTCATTTATTTATTTAAAAAATATTTTAATTGAACAATAAATTATGATTCCACAAAATATAAGAGGCATAAAGAATTGAGTGTTTGTAAAGTTTAAATGAAAACGTACATATATAAATTACGAAAATTCCTGACTCTTACACAATAATTCATACTCTTACTCGATTGAAACCTAACATCCATGCTGTAAGCTGGATTCGAATCCTTTGGCTTTGCTTCTGAGGTACACGCCGATAATAAGGAGATTGAGACATTTAATCACGTTTATGTTTAAATGGGAGATTTGAGCAAGTTAATGTTTTAAAGACAACTAATCGAAGATATTATGTTTTAAACGCAAACACATAGAAATTGACATCATTATAATAGGTTTTTATTGTGCAGTAGAGTTATGACATCGTCTGCTTTTTAAATAAGCAACATCTGACTTACTTTTGAATTTACACCGGAATAATTTTTTTTGTATAAAATTAATGTTGTTTTTTTTGCATCGTGGTTGCTAAATGAAAACACGGTCGAGTTCTTTGGATTTGTCCGGAACAGACTTTATTCCTCACCTGAACAAATAACTGATATTATCTAATCGAAGAGATTATGTTTTAAACACTAACTCATAGAAATTGACATCATTATAATAGTTTTTTTGTGCAGTCCAGTTATGACATCTTCTGCTTTTTAAATAAGCAACATCTGACTTTTGAATTTACACCGGAATAATTTTTTTTTGCATGAAATAATGTTTTTTTTTGCTAAATGAAAACACGGTCGAGTTCTTTGGATTTGTCCTGAACAGACTTTATTCCTCACCTGAACAAATAACTGATATTATTTTTATAATTGATAGCGCTAGTTTTAATAGTTTTATGGTTGCCAATTCAATTTAAGTTTCTGCCAAGTCATTCAAATAGTCATTCAATCCACTCAGTTTGGACAGGATGGAATGTTCAGCTAAAAAGCAAAGCGAGCTAAGGGTTTGATTTCGAAATGGGTACGCGGCGTCAGGACTACAGCTTAAAACTAATTCAAAGCATCCATTTCAGAAGAATCTTTAGGTTGAATTATCGTCGCACTAGAGCTACACTAGGGCTATTGAAGACGAGCGTCATAATTTAGAACTTCAGTCAAGTGACGAGCCGACACCTGAGTAAGCACCCATTGCAACTTTTTTTAAGGGTGACATCGTACGCGCCACACCGATGGTGTTCCCACCTTAGCGTTGGTGGTGTGGTTTGCGTGTGTTGTCGATCCCGAGAGCTATGCCGGCGGTAGCTTAGGCTACTGGCAGGGTCACCCAAGCCGGACAGGTCGGAGGGGAGACACCAGACGAAGAGGAACACCCTGGTCCTCCACGTTGGGGGTTGGGCGCGAGCTAACGACCCCACCCCGGAAAAAACCGCTGTTACGAAAACACTAACAAGACAAAAAAGCCGGACTGCTGTAAAGGATAACGGAAACGGACTACAGAAACGGACCAGAGATTTGGAACATGGAATGTGTTGAGTCTATTTCGAACTGGTGAGTGAAACAACTGCTGGGGCAGTGTGATAAATATAGATTAGATATCTGGGCAATCCAAGAGGTTAGATGGAAAGAGAGCAATATTACTGATCTAGGAAAATATACTATTTTCAACAGTGCCAGCTCTACTAGAAATTCTCATGGCACGGGATTCATTGTGAGAAGAGAATTAAAGATTGAAGTAATTGATTTTCGAGCGGTAAATGAAAGAATGTGTACGTTAAGATTGAGAGCTAAATTCTTCAACATAACCCTGTTTAGTATACATGCTCCTATAGAAGATGCTGAAGAAGAACAGAAGAATGAGTTCTATGAGGATCTCAATAATGAAATTGCAAGGGTACCAAGACACGATGTAAAGTTAGTGTTGGGAGACCTAAATGCTAAAATTGGCAGATAACCCTGGTTTAGACCAAAAAACAAGCCAGTTTAGCTTGCATGAATCCAACAACGAAAATGGAATGCGAGCAGTGGATTTTGCAACTGGCAACAACATGATTATTAGTAGTACATGTTTTGATCATAAGAAGATTCACAAAGAAACTTGGATTTCCCCTGACGGTGGAACGAAAAACCAAATTTACCACATTTTAATTGATAAAAGACATGCTTCGGATGTTATGGATATCAGAAGCTACAGGGGAGCGGATTGCGATCACTTTTTGGTACTTATGAAATACAGACAGTTATGAAATACAGACAGAGAATATCAAAGACCCGCAACATCAGGGGTAAGAAGCAGGAAAAATTTTACGTTAAAAAACTAAAGAATAAAGATATCGGAGATAGCTATAGGAAAGCACTGGATGCGAGAATTGAGGAGGAACACCTGGAGGATGCAGAAAATTTGTCAGTGGAAGAGAAGTGGGAAACGTTCAAGAATATTATTATAAATTCTGCTGATGAAACCTTGGGAAGAGAAAAAAGGGAAAAGGAGAAGGAATGATTTGGTGAGGAGTGTGAAATCTCAGTTACAGAAAAGAATAAAGCGAGAGAAAGGTTGATTGCCCGTCATACAAGAAACAATGAAAAGGTATACAAGGAAAAGAGAAAACTAGCTAAGAGAATTATTCGTACCAAGAAAAGGGCGCTGGAAAAAGAAAAAAATACAGGAAGTGGAGGACCTATCTGCGATAGGGGACATCCGTGGAATGTATGCAAGACTTACTTCTATAAGAAGAGGGTACCGACCGCGTACCACAATTTGTCGTGGAAATAATGGAAACTTGGTTGGAAAGGATGATGAAATTTTGGAGACATGGGCGGAACATTTTGAAAACCTACTCAACAGAAATGAAGTAATTGGACAAACAGAGGGTGAGCTATTCACATCAGTGAATGATTGTGAACCGTTGGAGATCAATGAAGTTAAAGAAGCAATTAAAAAGTTAAGTAACGGAAAAGCTCCTGGAGAAGATTTAATTTGCTCAGAATTATTAAAATATGGCAGTGAGAAGCTATACAAAATGGTGTATGACCTGGTAAATGAAGTCTGGGAGAAAGAGCAAATGCCAAACGAATGGAACAGTGCAGTGATACACCCGATTTTAAAAAAAGGAAACATACTAGATTGCAACAACTATAGAGGGATTTCCCTGCTTATGACTTAACCTGACATACAAAGTATTGACAAAAGTTATAGCTGCAAGACTTAAACCATTGATAGAGAGAGAAATCGGAGACTATCAATGCGGGTTTAGACAGAATAGATCAACCATAGACCAGATATTCAGCATAAGAAATATATTGGAAAAGTTCAAGGAAATTAATGTGAATGTCTACCAGATCTATGTTGACTTTAAACAAGCGTATGATTCAATAAATAGAGAATTGATGCTAAAGACTTTGAACGAGTTTAATATTCCTCATAAATTGATAAGGTTGGTTAAAATGACAACTTCATCAACTAGGGCTAAAGTAAAGATACAGGGCAAGATGTCCAGGGAATTCGAAATTGTGACTGGATTGAGATAGGGTGATATTTTATCGACCTTGTTGTTTAATGTTTGTCTTGAAAAAGTGATGTGTAACACAGTATCAAGTAGAGGTGGTACTATCTTTAATAGAACGAAGCAAGCTCTAGCTTTCGCTGATGATGTAGTATTGATGGCAAGAAGTAAAAAACCACTTGTTGATCTTTTTGAAGATTTAACCAAAGAAGCTAGCCATTTTGGTTTAGAGATAAACATTGAAAAGACCAAATACATGATATTGGATTGCAAGGGGACTGATACAAATACAGAACTACAAATAAATATTGAGACACAATTTGAAAGAGTGAAGGAATTTAAATACTTGGGTACAGTTGTCACCGAAGACAATGATATTATGCCAGAGATTAAACAAAGTCTAAATGCTGGAAATCGTAGTTTTTTTGCACTTAAAAAATTACTAAAATCAAAAACAATAACTAGGAAGACAAAGCTTCAGGTTTATAAAACTATAATCAGACCAACAGCTATCTATGGATCAGAGACATGGACTTTAACGCAAAAACAAGAAAAAAAAGCTGATTACATGGGAAAGGAAAATTATTAGAACTGTTTTTGGACCTGTGTCAGGGAAGGAGATCTTTGGAGAAGGAGATTTAATTTCGAAATTTCAAGACTATTTAAGGAAAAGGATATAATCAGTTATGTAAAGGCAAAAAGAATACAATGGCCGGGACACCTGGAAAGAATGAAGGAAGACAGAGGCACTAAGAAAATATTCAAGGGGCAGTGCCAGGGACAAAGGAAAAGAGGAAGACCAACTAAGAGATGTTTTGATGAGGTGGAGAAAGACCTTAAGACTCTAAAAGTCCGAAACTGGAAACAAAAGGCTAGAGACAGGAGGCTTTGTTAGGGAAGGGAGGACATGAGGAAAATTGTTAGTGAGGCCATAGTCCAACATGGGCTGTAATGCCAAGGAGTAGTAGTAGTAGACATCGTACTCGGCGTTGGGAGGATATTTAACGTCCACTCCCTCTACACGGGGCTTTTGGCTGCCTGTTAACAGGGGTCGACAATTGTTTTGGCGATGCTCGAACTTGGGACCTTTTGGTTAGGTTAGTTGGAATTATCGTCGCATTAGAGCTACACGAGGGCTATTGGCAACGGGCGTCGTATTTTAGAACCACAGTCAAGTGACGAGCCGACACCTGAGTAGGCACCCAACGCAACCGTTAAGGGCGACATCGTACGCAGCGTTAGGACTTTGAAGGATATTTAACGCGCACTTCCGCCACACGGGGTATTATTTGTCGGACATTTTTGGCAGCACGGGCCGTTTATAGGTCGGCAGTTATTTTAGCGATGCCCGGACCCGAACCTGGGACCTTCCGCATGCTAGGCGAATACCTAACCGACTGGGCTCCCCCAGCATTTTGTCAAAAGACGGGTTCGACACCACATACTTTGCAACTGTATTCCAGAACTTTAAATAACTAAACTATTATTAGGGTGTTAAAATGCATACCCTCCTCCTTTACATACAAAATTAATTTACAATCATTTGGGTAGGTCAGGTACATATATATTCCGGCTTGTGTGCTTGATCAGAGACCCGCTTATAAGCATTCATCAAGTAAGACAGACACAGAAAGAATTTTTACTGATACAGAGAAAGGAAAGTACACCCAGGGCGAAGGCGGGAATTGAACCCACACCCGTTAGAGCACGCAGGCTGCTAGCGTAATGGTCTGCGATCCAAACCACTAGGCCATCCGGGCCCCTACAATCATTTGTATAGCTAAAATTAAGTAAACTATATATTTTGGTTCAGTTGAATTAGCGTCGAAACTAGAGCTGCACGAGAGCTATTGATGATAGGTCTCGTCATTTGGAACCGCAGTCTAGGGAAGAGGAATTTACCTGAACTGACACCCAACGCAACCTTATTGCAACTTCAGGACTTTGATCTCCACTGATTTTACGAGAACGTGTGTCGCCTTGCACTCGAAGTGTGTTTGTTGAATTTTTGAATATTTTTCGTTTCATTATAATTTCCTTTTTGGGGCATTTTGTTATCTTGATATTCCAGTTGGTTTTTCGAAACTATACACGATTGAAAAAATTAAATACTTATAACCTAAATATGCTTTATTACTTATGGTAAATTTCCATATTCCTTGAAAATGTTAATTTTCTTCGACAACTTCCCAATAGTCTGAAGGAGATAATTTTACTATCGTTTCCTGTACGAATTTGTTGTCATTTAGTCAATAAGGACTTACTCAATAAAGTAACTGTCTGCTTTGCTTAGTGGATCGAGCGTTCACTTAGCATCAGAATAATTTTGTGGTTGGCAAAAGAAAAAAGTTAGAAAAATAGTTTCCATTTTGTTGTTATTGCCGTGATTTTCCAAGGAATAACCTCGAATGCAAGAAGGGTGCAGTCGCTTCTGTTGTGCAGTTTTAATTACTGTTGTACAGTTTGTATTACTTGCAAGTTTGTAAAAGGGGAAGATAGAATTTAGGTTAAATTAGCTATAGTGGTTAGAATAAATGAAATAATTAATTGTTATTGTTGCATTTGCGTTGTGATATCAATAATACATTAAATTCAATAGTTACAATAATTACAATAACCCTGGAATAATGCAGCATGAGACATGGTTATTCGCTAAAATTTAACCCTTTATTTGGCACTACGATACAACATTTAAATGCATTTAGATTCATTAATCGATCCTGGACAAACATTTGAGACATGGCAGACTTACCTCAGAGGATTAAGATTGGGAGCGACATGTTGAAGGAATACGCCACTGAGTTACGGCAACGACACTGGGAACGGCAGCTAACTCGGAGGCTCGGTGATTCCTGATGAGTCAAGGATATGCCCCAGGAATATAGAGTGGAGTCGTCAGAGATCGAGGCTAAGTCGAAGGCTCGAAGGTTCGGTGACTTAAGGGGATCGGACACCCCTATTCCCCGTCCTACCTCGATCGGGCTGGCTAATGCTAAGTCTATGGGGAAAAAATGATTTTTTTTTCCGATGAAAAGCAATGAAATTACAGGAATATTTTGATGCGATTTTTTTTAATTCATAAAACTCCAATTACATTGTGGTTTCTTAAGACTACTTTTTTTAAAAAGTTATTTACTTTTTTTTAAAATTGTAATTTTATTTTCAGCGAAATATTTAAGTTAGTTAAAAGGTGAAAAACCGAAAAATTTTCTTGCTGGAACAAAATTTCAACATTTTTTTACTAATACAATATCTTTAAAGTTAAATTTAATTTTTTTAAGTAAGGGTTTTTACGGAACTATAAAGGTAAGTGTGAGAATATTGGCTGAAACCACGCCTCCACACAGGCCACGCCTTTTAGGCAATTTTCGGGGGTCAGAGGTCAAAACATCGTGTTGGGGAGCGCACTTGGGGGTCCATCTTCGGGGGTTGTTATCTATTAGGGGTTGTTTTTCAAAAGAAAGAACTTTGAAAGAAGATGTGGTGTTCCTTGTTTGTTAGATTGCATGGTGTTTTTTTTTTTGCTTGCTGTTAAGAAATGCTTATTTTCTAATCTGTATTGCGAGGTGTCGTTCCACTGAGCTCATAACGTGTAGTTGGTTGTTTTAAAAGTCCACCATGATTTGATTTAAAGTAGCCTTAGCTTATTGTACTGTACTGTGTTATAATTTTGCATTATAAAGATTATTTTAAAATAGTTCAATCTGAAAAAGATTTCAGGATTTTAGTTTCGATAAAATTCTTTTACTATTTTTTTTTTTTAATTTTTAATTATAAATTGTTTCATTTATATTTTAAAAATTTTCTCAATGAAGTTCATTTTTTAATATAAATTGACATAGATATTTTAATACAAAGTTTGAAAAAAAATATGTAAGTAAACAAATTTGAATTTTTTTTTTAAAAATCACACTTTTTATATTTAATACTTGCACTACTATAAGACTACTGACTCTTTCATTATACTTTACCATTTTACCATTTGTTTACGATAGAAACAAGTGCCAAATTTATAATAATAAAAATGAAGTTTTGTGTGTTTATGTGGGTGTTTCTTATAAACTCATAAACTAGACATTTGTTTGACTCGTAACTTGGCATAAATGCGTAGTTCATACTTAAGTTATGATTTTTTTAAACTTTAAGGTACCAAAATGTTTTATTTAAAAAAAAAATGAATTTTCTGAAAAAAACTACGCCACCTTAGCTCAAATCCGATCATTATTTTTCTTTCCCGTTGAAATAGTACATAATATAAGTCCCCATAATCTTTTTTATTTCGCATTAAAACCGTCATTTTTTTGGTAATCAACTACTACAACAAACATCTACAAATCATTTAAAGTACATCTACAAATCATTTAAAGTAAATAATTGCTACAACTATTAGTGTAACTGCACTGATGCGTACTTGAATGAGGGAGGAAAACATATGGTAAAACTAAGCTCTAGGCTTAGTAACACTACCCCACTAATAGTCTAAATTTAGAAATCAGAAAAGTACGTATAACTCTCATTATTTGCACGAGTTTGTAATTATTAGGCTTCTACTAGTTATTTGGCCAAGTGCTGGAGTTACTTGAGTAATTAAATACCATGTTTGGTACAACTGAGGTGATTAGCGCTATCCCTTTGAAAGGAGGTGAAGATCTGGTATGGCAATCACCTCGTACAGTGATGTGTTTTCAATTCGGAGGTTCTAAACGTAGAAAACTAACTACCTGCAAATGTATTTAGACTACTTTTTTTTTATCAGAATAGATTTTGATTGGTCCTAGAAATAATGAAAACTTTTAGTTCTTCCGTAAATTGTACATCGCTCATTCCTCATTTAGACATTCAGTTGTAACGTTTCAATTCTTCTTACTTCTTCGCTGCTCAGCGTTTATTGAAATCCGCTGCTGCTTTTAAATAATTATATGCTATATCGAATATTTCTTTTTATAATTGCGTGAAAAAAATCCGATGTTTACACTATAATTTTAATATCAGACGCGTGCGAAAAGTTAAACTTTTTAGAAACAGTGATGAAAAATTACTTTTTTTCACCCAAAAGCAGTGAAAAAAAAGTACTTTTTTTCACTCTTTTCATGAGATGCCAATATTTCAAGTAAAATTTCTATTTCATAATATTCATAAAATCCATAAATTTATTGATCTGCTTTATTTATAAATATTATGCGCGTGAATGTTATTATTATTTTTTTATTTTTGAATCAGTATATATGTTCAAATGTTTGACTTTAAACTAAATTTTTTTTTTTGCTTTTTGTAATTCCAGAGATTTATCGATGCCATAGATATCATAATTAAAGTATTAGATTGGCTGGTCACGTGACCTCCAATGCTAACGACAGGACGCGCATGGAGGCCAAATTGGTGGGCATAATTGCCAATGTTGCTGCCACTTTTAGGAGAAAAATACTACAAAAAAATACCATTTAATTCAAAAATGACAAAAAAAAAACAAGAAAGGGATTTAAAGTCACTAAAAAGATTCCAAAATGAAGCTAGTATTTTTACGATATTTTTTTGTAATTTTAGAATAATTCTAAAATAAATTCTAAAATTAAGTTAAAAGTTTAGTTATAAAGTTTAAATAGTATATTAGTATTTTAGAATAATTCTAAAATTACAAAAAAAAATATCGTAAAAATACTAGCTTCATTTTGGAATCTTTTTATTTGTTGATTTGTTTTGGATTGATTTGTTTCACGTAATTATAAAAAATAGTGTAAAAGTGTTAAAAGTAAACTTTTTAAAACACGTGTCATTATTTCACTCGCTCGTACCTCGCTCGTGAAATAAAATCCACTAGTTTTAAAAAGTGTTACTTTTCACACTTGTTGCATAAATAACATGTTTTTGTCATTTAAAAAACAACAACTTAGTGTTTTGCTTATATTTCTGTGATGGTAGCTTGTTTTGCAGTAAGACTTTTAGCATTATTAATTCGTAAATTTTCAGATAGGTTATGTTTAATTTATTATTCAAACACATACCTTGATGTTTGGTTCTGGAAAATTTAGTAATTTTTTGTCCAACTGGTGGGAACTATCCAGTTTCAAAATTGAAGAAAAATTAACGAAATTTTCAATACGTATCATGGCTTTTTTTATTTAAATAAAAACTGTCGAATCAAAAACTAGCTATTTGTATTTGTTTTTCATTCCTATCTCCAAGCAAATAATTTGTTTGACGCATATTTCATTCATCAGTAATATAACAGATGCACATCACATAACTAGTGTGATAAAATTTGCTTACTTTCTCATTTGAGGAAAGTCAATGAAATGTAACATTCTCAAACCTAAGTTGATTTATTACTGAAAAGGATCTAAATAAAGAGAAGCTCCCTATAATCTGTTTGATAACAGGTAACACGACACCTCCCTGCAAAAACTGGTTGGGAATCTGGCCTTGAAATGCAGAATTCATTTGACTTTTTTAACCATCAGTTTTATTGTAATCATTATTTCTTTTATTATAAGATAAAACTTTTTCTTATTTATTATGTAACGGCTGCGAATTGTATAAGTTTTGCACCACCATTGATAGAAATTTTTATTTGCTGTCATCATTTTTCATTTTTAGTGAATTTACAACTTTAATAACTTGTATAATTTATCTTTAGGCTAGTCTCTTAATATAGTAAAAAACTGCATTTACAATAGAAAATTAATTTAAAAATCAATTTTAATTAAAATAATTTTTAATAAAAAAAAAGTGCCTGATCCTTAAAAAACATCATGCACTACCATATGCAAAAAAACTGTTAGTTGATAAACTAATCTAATTTCGAATCTAGAGCAAATTTTTTTTTTTACATTACGTGTTCATACGATAAAAAATAATTTGGTTAAGCTTATTACAAATTATTAAGCTAATTTACAAAGTTATTCAGCTTAATTTTCAAAGGTTGAAGCACGCTTTTCTACAAGGCATTGTTGGAAAACATGCCCCGCCGTCATATTTTAAATTTAATAGTACCTTGACGAGTATAATTTTAAATAATTTTGAAAACGAATGTGTAGGTTAAGGTTACGTAGAGAGAAGAGCCACCTTTTAGAATACGCAATAATGAAACTAAGTTTAATAAAAGTACTTTTGGTTTAGGTTTGAATGTGCGCATGAAAATTCACCCAACGTTGAAAAATTTCAAAAACAGTTGTAACGAAAATATTACAACACCAACTAAGCAAAAATTCTTGTGCGTGACATAAAACGGGTTGTTTCATAAACCAAGCAGCCATTTGGCGCCTCCTAAAAGCTCATTTCTTGTATAAGGCCTGGTGGAAAACTTACCCCATGGGAAAACTAGCCCCGTCTCCCCTAACTAAATATACTGTATTATTCTGATGTTTATTAAAGTCGTTTAAAATTATATGTTCTGTGCTAGTGTATTTAATTTGCTAAATTTCCAACTTCGAGGTGGTGGGGGGCCCCAAATGTCAAGTGCCTAGGGGCCCTGGGTCTTTAAATCCGGCACTGCTTAGAAATCTCATTTTCGAATACCAAAACAAATGTCCCAAAGTAGTTCCAGACAACAACAAAAAATTTTAACAGACCGTTGGATCTGTTGCCACGACGTGAAACAACCCCATTTAAATCACCTGATTTATTGTACCGAAATTAAATTATAAGCTTCTAATATTAAATTAAGTTATAAAAAGATAGATTAGTGTAAAGATAAGTTTAACATTTCTTTAAGTTGTAAACCATTTAAATAATAAAAAACTAATACAAACTAACTAAATACAAAACTAATTCCACTAAAAATATTTTATAAGAAATAAGTGTATACAATTACATTTGAAACAAGCATTAACAAAATATTTCATGAAAGTAAAAAGAAAAAATGGTTACGCGCCATGCTAGACGGTTTAATGTCACAAACTTTCGCAGGTGGCGCTGTTACTCGGAAGTCTGTCCAACCTACCTAGAAATATTCCGGTTCATGGGTTTGTTGATGTTTTAAACAGCGCTATCGCTTTGCGGTGTGTTCGAGAATGTATAAAAACGAATAAACTATACAATATATTCTGGAAAATAAATATACTGTACAATACAATATATCCAGCAATTATTGTGTTGTACCAACCAATGTGCAACATTTTTGGCAATGTTTTTAACGAACGTGGAAGCATTGAATCGGATGCCTAGATTAAAATTCTTTATGCAGCTTCCGAGTTCGTAATATGCAACACTTGATTGATTTTAATGATCTAAGCTGTTGTTGACTATTTTAAACATTGATTAGCATCAAATAGAATTTAAACAGAAATGCAACCGACTTTACCATCAAATTAAAAATAATAAGAATCGTAATTACGATCAATAATTTTAATTAATAAGAAGACTTTAGAGTTATGAATTAAAATACTACAAATTTTTGCCAAAAAAGCACAATTCTTCAAATTATTTAAACTATGTAAGAGTCTAACGGGCTATATAATCTTACAATTGATTAAAATGACAATCCATAAATTGAATATCATTCATAAATTGTCTTATCATGTTTGTAATATTTTTTACAAACACGTTATCGACGTGCACTATATATTAATAAATAAATATACATACACACGTTATCGACGTGCACTATATATTAGTAAATAAATATACATATATAGTAATAAATTGTCAAAAACTTGTATTATTAGCATTTATTTAGTTTTGATAATAAACAAAAAATAACAATGTCATTATGGCAGAGATTTTCATAAAAACAGTCTTCTATCTAAATAATAAAACACAATCTGCAATTGGGAGTAATTACTTTTATATTTGGAGAAGAACTAAATTGTTTTTTTAATCGCACAAACGTCAAGTTAGGTCATGTAAATAATTTAAGTTTCTAAATATAAAAGCAAACAGATTAAAAATAAAAATGATTTTCTCAAATTGTAAACTTTTTGTGTCAAATAACATATTATAAAAATACAATTGATTCCAATTATGTTTGGGGGGGAAATTGAATTTTTCAACATCGCGCTACGGCATGAGAAGAAAATCAACATTGAAGCTAGCGACGAAAACGAGCGTCCGGTGTCTCAACCGGAAGTTAACTTGGTAGTTTTTGGGGGTAACCAATTAGAGGAAGGTAGGGTTTGTTTGCAAACTTTAAACCCTCTTAGAGCTTAGGGGGAAGGGGGGGGCGTCATACCCCTATTTCCAGCTAACTGTATTGATAGGCTAGAGTTTTAGCCGTGGCCCCGCCCCCAGAGTTGCCACTATTTTAGGGTTTTGAAGGAAACTAAGAAATCGTGAGGGTAGCCGAAAGCCTTAAGGAAAATGCCCCTGGCATATGAGTATCTCACGGAGATAGGGACCAGAGGCGAGGTTAGAAAAATCTGCGATGCATTTCCTTCTGGCTATTTTTAACCAAGAAAGGATTTCTCCAACTCTCTTATTTTGCAAATCTCTTACTCTCTATATTTTTAGAGATGATTATATTATTCCTCGGCCATCCGCTATTTTTATCTCATTTTTTGGGTCCATGGACAGAAATGCCCTTGGCCAATCAGAATCAAGGCGCCACCCACACTCTCCCTCTGGTCAAATCGTAAGAAAACAGTTCCCACAAAGGTCTGCCAGTGGTCAAACCCCGGTAGCCGCCCCTCTATCTCCATAGGTCCCACGGGATGCATTGAAATCAGGATGTGGGGGACATCTGCCCCCACAAGCCATTAATTTCAACCGCGCTTGACTGAACTTTAACGTCAAGTCGCACAAAGGTCCATTGAAAAAATTGTGTCAAAACCTCAGAATTATTACGTCCAAGAATTTGAACACCTGAACCACACGACCACCTGAGCTGGGAAATTGACATTGCCGTGACCCTCCAAACTCAGAGTGTGATTTTGTATAATTAAGTGGTAATGATTGTTGGACGATTAAATTGTGCCAACACTTCCATTAGCCTAGAGCACCCGTTAAGATGGAAGTATGACTTCTGTTCCGGAGGAGAGGGTATTTTTCTCCAGACAAGCTACACCCATGGTAACTGCGTCCTGACCGACCACAGAACTTTGAGACCCACAGATTTGAGGAGCATGTTATATATGCGTGTGGTTGGAGAATTGTGGGTCAGATTTAAATGTTAGTCTACGCTAATGGAATCGGTACACTTAGTTAAATAGTAATCGTCTGCTTAGTGTGATTTGTCTGATATGTGTTCGGTGGTTTGGTTTGGGTTTATTTGAGACAAATACGTCCGATTTCGCTACAAGATGAATATCTTATAAGCTGCAGCTAATTATAAGTTTTAAACGTAGGTAACTCTTAAAGTCAATTTAGGACTGCTATGGACATCTTAGAAGTGAGATTCAAACTCCCTGATTTTGGTGACGAGGCCATTCATTACTCTTCTCTCTTCCTATTTGTTAATTCGATTTGACTTATTTGAAGGTTTTTTTTATTTGTTTGCCACTCAAGGGAAAAAAGGTATTCAGGATTAACGTAAATCTGAAGTCTGAAGTGTATTACATTAACAGTTAAATAAAATCAATAAATTCAAACTCTCAAAATATTAGACTTATATAAAAAAAAATGGTCTTAAATTCTTTTTCCTGAATTTTTTATACTGTATTTTGAATTCACGGAGCGTTTTTTATGATAACCTGCATTAAAATATCAGGGAAAGAAACGAAATTTTGAATTAAATTATTTTAAAATTACTTATGGATAGCTATGGTACAGGAATGGTACTTATTAATAGAACTATTATGAACTGATATACATGCGGCAAAAGTTTAACTGCTATAATGTGCAAAAGTTCATTTATATAGCAGCTAGTCCCTGGGTATCAAAACTAGGCGAAACTAGTGGCATATAACTATCTCTGCAGATACCCAAGGATTAAAATACCGCGTACTATAGTACCACAAAAGCAAAGTCCTCTTTTTAGTGTTTGAAAATGCCTCCGTGTTATTTTTCTATAGTGATAAGACTCTATTAACGAAAATATCTTGCTTTCTGGGAGGTATAGGCACTGCATTTATGATACAAATGCCTCCCTGGATGCAGGTTAATAAGATACAAAAAACCCATATCAATAAAAAGGCTGACAAAAATTTTATAGAAGTGACTTTGGAAGCGGGATGCTACTGCATGCAAGTAGAATCCAAACGGCTTTACCCACGGCAAAAAAAACCTCTTCATATTCTTTACTTAGGGTTCGAGACCACTCCAACCTGTTTAAAATGTATCACCGGTATAAAAATGTTATACTAAAGAGGTCAAGTAATTTTTTTGTAAGATTACGAGCTATATCCATTCCGAGATTGTCTTTTTAAAATTGTAACTAACATGCTATCAATAAAATCCAGCACAAGAAAATTAAATGTAATTATTTTAAATTTCAAAGAAATGCACAAGAAATGGGGGGTTTATAACTACAGTAGACGTAACTGTGATGTCACTGTAGTCCTGGCCGTTCTAGTTGTTCATGCAGATACCATTCACGAAATTAGACCACTGGATTATTTTACCAATCAAGTTAAACCTGGGACTTTAGCTGAGAATGGTTAGCGCTTGAAAGACCTGAAATACGACCAAAATCACTCCCCCAGTTCACGTGGCTCTGTTACAACGACTTGCCATGGTAGAGAAAATTTGATAAAAATGCATTCGCTTTTCAAGTTTTCTAAAATTATGGTTTTTATATTTTTGACAAAACAATTTATGCATTGATTGAACAAATGAGTCTTTCATGTTGGCGCGACCCGGAAGGCTGTTTTGAGATAACTGTAGAATTAGACTGTTTGTCGCCAATGGCGACTGAACTTCTGGCACGAGTTATTCTACGTGGTAATATTGCCTAGCCATAAGCTCTTTTGGGAATGGAAAACACAAAATTATTATGAACGTACAACAAAAAGCTTTCAAGAATAATTGAATTTTTTTAACCCTACCGGCTCTAGCAAAACGGCAACTATATATTGAAAAAAAAAATATCTAAAGCAATTCTCTCCAAATCAGTGTCAATACTCTATCATTCATATACTAGATTAGCGATCTATCTCCCTCCAACGTTTCCTTACACTAGATTTGGGGTCGATTTCTTTCATGTTCATGTTATTGCATTGAACACGCTATGTTAAGAAAAGGTGTTCAAAATGCTTTTAGAAAGCATTTGGGAAGTTCACTTATTTAGTTAAGCTTGTTTGGTACTCATTTAATAAACTCCAAAATTATGAAGGGTCAGATTTCATTTATGTTATTGCATTGCGCTTGATATGTCAAGAAAAGCTGTTAAAGTCGTCTTTAGAAAACGTTTGGGGTGGTACTCATCTCAGTTTCTGCATTCACAATGATTATGGTTACCCCTCCCCCCCCCCCCCCAGTTTATTTAGTTATACTTGTTTGGTACTCATTTATTCAACTCTAAAGGGGGGGGGGGGGATGAAAAGCTAGCATTTTTTTTATTATGGAGGCAGGACATACAAACCGATTAGTTATTCAACAATAAACCATTAGTTTTGTATACTTTTTGATTCTACTATAGTTGTCGCCAATCGTCATCGTCCAATTTTGTGGTCCGTTAAAAAAGTGATTTTAAAATAAGGAAATAACCCCGTTTAGCATTCAATTTACTCTAAATCTGCAGTAAAAACCAAAATCAAATTTTATGTAAAATGTTATTCAATGCGCCACATTGCTCATCCAATAAAATCGCTAACAAAATTGGTGCTTCCAAAGTCACTTCTATAAAATATTTGGCAGCCTTTTTATTGATATGGGTTTTTGTATCTTATTAACCTGCATCCAGGGAGGCATTTGTATCATAAATGCAGTGCCTATACCTCCCAGAAAGCAAGATAATTTCGTTAATAGAGTCTTATCACTATAGCAAAATGTAACACGGAGGCATTTTCAAACACTAAAAAGAGGACTTTGCTTTTGTGGTACTATAGGTACGCGGTATTTTAATCCTTGGGTATCTGCAGAGATAGTTATATGCCACTAGTTTCGCCTAGTTTTGATATCCAGGGACTAGCTGCTATATAAATGAACTTTTGCACATGTAGTACTGCATGTAGATATAGACATTGGTATCAAATATTTATTGCCTACGCGCTATATTCCAAGCTATTTAAAAAGTGTCATTGTTGTAGAGTTTTGATGAATTGTGTGGTTTAACTAATAAAAATTAAATTCTTGTATACGATTTACTAACAACGAGACACTTTTAATGAAAGTATATTTCCTATTCATTCTTAAATACAAAGTATTTGGACTAGTGTCTTAAACCTCAAAGGACCTTTGGAAAAGACTGGAATTTCATCCAGCCGGCATTGAATAGTTGGCAAAGGAACGTTCTTGTAATCAGGGCCTGATCTAAGAAAATTGAGACTGTAGGCACAACCAATTTTGGGGGCCCCTTTACAGAAAAGTTGTGTATGATTGCCTGTAAAGATAGTGCTAGTTGGCAGATGTTTCATATTTTTTGCTACTATTTTATCGTCTTCCTTATAGCATCGATCAAGTTAGGTCCATGACCGAGTCGTAGCCAACCTAAAAACAAAATGGGATATCAATATTTTTTTTAAATCTACTGAAATTTAAAGGGGTCTATAGAATTTAGCTTATTAGAAACTGAAATTTAGGGACCCCTAAAATTTTGGTGGCCCTAGGCTAGGCCCGGGCCTTATGGTGGATTAGGCCCTGCTTGTAATTGAAGTATTGGAAGGTCGAGTCTTATGTCTAAAGCTATGAAAAGTTAACCTTAAAATATCGCTACACAATTTCAGACTGTTATGTTTAAAGTTATACTATAATTGTGCATAGTAAAAAAAAACATTTGAATCGCATTGTGGATTTAAAGGCATCCTAAGTGCCACTTGTTTATTACTCCGTTTCAGGTGTGTACCCTGCTTACCTCGTTTTTTAGTGTCCAGGATTTTACTAGCAATATGAATTAACTTTTGTATGATTTACCTACAGGAAGAGCTTCACATGTGAGGAACAGATATTTCCCATATATCCAAAAATGTCATTTAAAATAAGAAAAGTTTATGCTGGCGAGTGCCGGCATACATTGGGACGTTTAAAGAATTGTAGGCTTTGTGAACCACATATTAACGGCGCATGATTTAATAAAAAATGTATGTCTTATGCGAACAATAATGTTCGGTGAACGTCCTCATTTTTCGTTTAAATAAATAAACCTCAAGACCGATTTACTTGGCTGTATGACAAGATTCCCTACTTATTGTTGATAAAGTGTGCTCAATATTACGCTAATATAATACGTACTATAGGACACACATATTTCTTACAAGGATTTTTTCACACTTACTCTTAGCCCACTTTTCAATCCCCAATAAAAATTCTTTTACAGGTATTATAAAGCATTTTTTTGTTCTAAAATTCACGATTTTCACTGTTACTGTTAAGATCTTTAAAAAATAATCACTTCATTGTAATTCAAAACCCACCTACATACTAAACACCACTTGTACTACCATGCAACCCATCATTCTAAATTGTCTTTTGGCATTTTAAAAAGCAAGAAAATTCTAAAATTGAAAGACTTTGAGTAGACTCTTTTAAGAAAAAAATTCAAAATTAATTACTTTAATTTCAAAATAAAAAAGTGAACGGAAATTAAACATAATCATGTAGAAAATGTAGGCACTGTGTTTCAGTTGTAGTATAAATGTAATTATTAAAAAAAAATATTTTTAAGAAGAAATATCGTCTTCAACAAATTGTTTTTTACCAAATGGACAGTGAGAACACTTGTACTAAAACTTAATTAATAATTATTTTATTAAATCTAAATAAGGTCATTGCCTTACAAAATACTTTGAAATGGTATTGAACGAATTTAATAATAATCCCAGTAAAAATGAACTTATCGACAGCTACACAATTATTAAATTATTTTTTAAAAAATATTTAAAATAAGGATTATCTGATATTAGTTTTAAAAAATTTGTATGAAGATTTTAATGTATAGTTAATTTACATATTTCAATATGGTTCTTTTTCTAAAATGATTTCAATTAAAATTTGTTAGGTAACTATAATTTTATTGCTTATTTAAAGTGAAACATAATTAGGAATATAAATTTCAAATTCAGATACATAAAAGCTGAGTCAAATTATTTTGATGTTCAACGGTTGAAAACTTAAGTGGAAATTAGGTAAAGTAAATACAATCATTGCTGAATTGTGTGAAAAATTCAATCATTGCTGAATTGTGTGTAAATTCAATCAGTGATTGTTTTTGTTTCTATCATTTTTTATGAAGATTGCTATTCATTTTAAGCATGGAAATATTTCTTTTCAAATGGATTATTAGCATTAAATGTGGTAGTGAACAACTTTGTGATAATTTGTAAAATGTTATTTGTCATGAAATTGTGAACTTAATGATGAATTGGAAATTATATATGTTGTGATATAAAAATATCTATAACTGTATTAGAATATTTTTGACAAAAATTGTAAGTTGATTGTAACAATGAGTGTTTCAAAGTTATATAGAAATTGTAATTTGATTGTAAAAATGAATGTTCCAAAGTTATATAGAAATTTAATTTGATTGTAAAAATGAATGTTTTAAAGTTATGTAGTTTTTTTGAAGGCAATAAATCTTATATTTGTATTCGTAAGAAGTTATTTGTTCTTTTTCATTTTTTCTGATCTAATGGACGGTTGAAAAGAAAATTAGACCCTAAAATGTGGAGGAATTGGGTGAGCGAAATATTTATTATTTACTTTCTTCTGACGGAACTAGTTTCTTCCAAATATAGTCAAAACTAACTTTCTCAATAGGACAAAATGTTTACAAGGATTATTTAACAAGAAACGTTTTCTTTCATAAAGTTTGTAATTAAAGAAAGAAAAGGATGGAAAACAATGAAATAATGGAGGGAGGTAACTTTTTGTAAACCCTTTTTTCTCTATTCGCGTGCTTTTTCTCGTATTTACTTTTAACCTATCTCACATCAGAGCTTCGTGAATAAGCGTGGAGAGCGTTGCGTCTAACAAACCTAAATGTGTTCATTGCATATCTAACAATTATGTGATTAATTATTGGAATTAGATTAGTACTTTTCTTAAAAAATATCTTAATAACCAAAAGTGATTGAAAAAAATGGTTTAAACTTTGGTTTAGTTGATGCCAAATTGAGTATAATTTTGTTTCTTTTGAATCTTGAATTTTGTAATGCCCCGTTTTAGATATGTTTATGAAGGTGGTTTGTGCTGAAAAACATCATTGTAGGATGAATAGTAACATTATGACATGCATGTTTAGTTATGGGGTAATTATTGGACATGTTACGGAGTGAGACAAACAGCATCTCAATATGCTTAAATTGAATTGTTATAGTTTGTGTGATTAAAAAAAGCACCATCTGCGCAATGTTTGAACTTGGACAAAGAAAATTTTTACTAAATTTCACTTAAAAATTTTAATACATTTCTTACAGAAGCCATATGGTGTTCAATGATTTCCCCCATACACAGTGGGGTACACACCATTGCCAAAAATTTACCACTTGTAGCTAGTCTAAATTCTGTGCAGAAGAGATTGAAAACTACTGTCCAACAATTACCCTGGTTAGAAAAATACATAAATGTGTGTTTTGTCCAATAAGGATTCCGTGGCACCCTGTGAGCCAAGAAAGCCTTCGGATGTGAACCGTAGTGGACTGAATTATATCAGTAGAGAGTGAACAGTTTGAAATTTATCTTGAACACATTAATTCGCTCACATGTTGCTTATTTTGTTATTGAATTTATAATCACTGATTATTTTAACTATTCTATTGTTAAGAAAAAAATTTGCAAGTTTAGTTTATTCCTTTTTATATTTATTGTGTTGATATAATTATATCATTGTATTGTGTTGTATTAAAGCTTTTACTTTGTTGTGTCCTTTTTTTATTAAACAAATAACAGAGCAATAAAATATTGGTTACAATGAATTTGTTTCAACTATATAAAGCTCTAAGAAAACTGTTTAGAAACATAGATAAGCAAAAGTTTAGGATTACGAAATCTAATCAAGTAAGAACTCAACTTAAATTAATTTTATACTATAGATTCAGTTTAAATCTAATCGAATGAACTTGCCAGAAATTTAATATCTCGGTTGAGAAGTAAATATGTTATGAGAATTATATTTGTCTTGTGTATCATTTGGGATATGCGTCACCTTCATGTATAAAATCTTGTGTAGAATGTAGTTAATTCTTATTAAAGAAAATTTTTACATAAGTTATTAGAGTTTAAATGTTTATAGAATTCAATTAATCATCCCCATGTTTCTGAGTGGAGCTATTTTTTTAGATGTCTTAACCGTGTTTAGAATCATCAAAAATAATATCAAAATACGCCGTACATGCCAGTGTTGTTCGTATTTAGAAATTATTAATTTCATGACTATTTAATTCATTTTTCATGTACCAGCTAATTAACCTATTTTGACCTTGAATAATTTTTTTAGCAGACATGGGATCGGTGGGGACTTTTGATATTTTACATATAATAGTATACTAAAGACCTATACCAATATTTAGCTATATGCGAATTTTTGTAAACCTACCCCTATTTTCCGGGGGTAGGTTTACCTGTTCAA
Source organism: Oedothorax gibbosus (assembly GCA_019343175.1). Lineage (NCBI taxonomy): Eukaryota > Metazoa > Arthropoda > Arachnida > Araneae > Linyphiidae > Oedothorax > Oedothorax gibbosus. The sequence goes on from JAFNEN010001174.1 coordinate 94,758, forward strand.
TTTCTGCTCAAGTTTTAGTTCAATTTCTGCTCAATAAATCAATTCACTCAATTAAAGGTAATTTTATACCCTATTTCGTGATTTCAATGTCTTTTAAAACCTAAAAAGTTCTATGGAAGCTAGAATTTTTGCATGACCTCTTTTCTCGAAAACCTTATTATGACGTCCGACAGATACTACGAGCTCGTGTACCAATTTTGAAGTCCGTAGCTTTTTTAGTTCGAGCTGTAGAGTTATTTCAGACAAAAGGACCAACGTTTAAAAAAAAAAACCTTTTCAGAATCAGCACCTTAAAATGAATGAAATATTTAAAAAAAAATTTAAACTTTGAAAAAACTTTGAACAGGTTTATTTTTTATGAAAAATGATACATCTCGCAAAAAATCTCGAAAAAAAATATTGATGAAATATTTTTAAAAATTGGATTTGAGTTACACTTACATACTACATTGCAACACATACTACATCGGGCCAGATCATACCATTAATATTAATTATTCGGATGGTAAGTCTTAATTTAATAATGTTTAATTTAGAAAAGTTTTAATCCCTCAAATTAACATAAAAATATTTTATTGATATGTTACACTAGAATAAAATTTCAGCTTTACTTTATTATATTTGTTCACGGCAATATATAATAAAAATATGATGTATTTCACTTGTAGGGGAGAGAAGGGTAATTGCGCCCACTTAAGGAAAAGTGACTGCAACACGCATAATACGACCCTTAAATTGTATATTTTTATTACTATTTATAACTGAACAAATATAAAACAGAATGCCATATCGTTAAACATGAAAACAACAACAATTATGCTTAAAAGTTGAAAACAAAAAAATATTACATTGAGCGCCATTACCCGAACATGTTGGGTAATGCCGCTCATTATTCAAAGCTTTTATAAAAATATTTCACAACTGATTAAAGTAATTTTACAATTTGTAATGGTCACTAATATAGTTGTCTGCTTTATCCTCTCCACAGCAATCTTTGTGGACCCACTTAGAATAGGATTTGCACCTAAACCATAGTTCGTTGTTCTTTCCGAACTCCCCGCAAACAATACATACGTCATTGATTTCATTACTAATAATACTTTTGCCAGGTAAATAGTCCATTTCATCATCACTTATCATGGTTTCATTGATGATTTCCTCATCTCTACTAGTCAAATCTTCTTTCTTTGACGATTTTTTATTTTTCTTGGTCTTTCGGCTTTCGACTCCTTTTGTTTCGCCAAATAAGGCCTTTTTTCACCCTTATATTTTTCTTTGCCAGTAGATTGTACGTATTTGCAGCTCTCGTAGTATTTAATGAAGATGCTGTCTTAGATTCCTTGAGACGGCGTAGTTGCTCTTTCTTTTCAAGCATAATTTTCATGGGTGTTCCTGTAATGATGGCAGATTTTTGTTTTGGAGGACCCTTCTTTTCTCAACTCTAAAAAATTTAATAAAATGATAAAACAGTTTTGATTATTTATAATTCGACTCTTCCAACAGTGGGGGGGGGGTAATGCCCCAGGTAGCACAACAATTTTGGCCAATGTTGCCTGAATATTGGCCAAACACGACACGCATCGATTCATACCTGCCGTTTTCTACCGACTTTGGCCAATATTACCCAATGTATCAATTGCGACACTGAAATTTTAATACTTAGTGATTTTTGACCAAATCTTATTTTTTGCAAAAGATAGATGATAAAAAATAAATTTTACGACGTTTCTTAACATACAACTCATAATGGCAACATTTTTCTAAATTCGCATATGGGAATCTCGAAGTTTCGATTTCGCCCAAAACTGGCCAAACCCGATAAACAGTGATGCACAAGTATCGATATCGGCCGAAACCGACCGATCCTGATAAATAACGATTATGTATTTCGCGATTCTTCCGCGTCTAGGACCCCGGGTGGCCTAGTGTTTAAGATCGCAGACCATTACGCTAAATGCGCGCTTCCCGGCGCATCAAACCGGATGCGGGCTCGACTTTAGCTTGTGTCCTGGGTGTAATTTCTCTCTCTCTATATCAGTAAAAAAATTCCGTCTGTGTCTTTCTTGACGAAGCGTCTGATCAAGGCATAGGATCAAGCACACAAGCCGGAAATACATGTACTAACCAACCTTTTCGTGCTTTCTGTTCCGAGTGATAAGTGGTTCTGAGGACTGCCGCGTGTTTCGACTTCGAATACAGTGCTGTGCATCAAATTAAGGTAAGAATCTTAAGTTATTTTGAGTTTATTCTAGTTTAAATAGCACTATATATTTTACATTTCTTTTTGATCAATAAACGATATTAATTGTTTGTGTTCAAAACTTCAAAAATGTTTTTTAGGCTTAACTGATGACTCGATTATTGGGTTTTAAAATAGTCGTTATAGAAAATCTTTTATTTTTTTAAGTTCAAAATAAGCTATCTGAAATTAAATTTTGATATCATGCGTGATAAGGTTAAAGTGTTCGAGTGTATAATACGAATACAGAATGGTAAAGATATAAAGAAAAACGTGAAATGAGCTAAGTATTAATATTAAGATGTTTAATTGTATACAAAACTAATGTTATTGTGTTGTTTAAAACTAAAAAAAATTCATTACTTTTACTTCACTTATTTTTAATAGAAAGCTATAAACATCTTATTCTCTCTCCTAACCAAATTCTCACTTGACACCTAGTAATAATTGTACTTAGTTGTGTGTGTGTGATTCATTTTATTATGTTTGTAGCTAGCGTGAAAATGAGATACGAGGATGAGGTAACCGCAACCATCGGAAGACGGATTGGAAAAGTCCTGGCAGGGTCTGTTGATTGGGATGGGAAAAGAAGCGATCGAAAGAAGAAAAAAAGCAATGGCCAAGAAACAGAACAGCAATCAAAAGCTGTGGAAAGCAGCGAGGAAGACATGTGTTCATAAATGGACTTTTTAATTTCAGCAGTTGTATCTTTAAATGATAATAATATGATGGTAATAAATGATATATATATAATAAAAAGTGTGTACATTCATTATTTGTTGTAATATTAAAAAGATTTTCACGACAACATCAAAAATTTAAGTGTTTGGTATCAGCTGAAGGGTAACAAATGATTTTGTTTTTAGCACATTTTAATATAAGCTTGTCTTTTTTTTATAAATTTGTATTTTTATGGCAGAAATTATTAAAACACATTGTCTAAAGCTCATGAAAATATTACCCAAACTATATAATTGACAGTAAATTATTTTACTGTCTTTTATATGGTTTAGGTAATATTTCCATGAATTAGGCAATGTGTTTTAATAATATCTGTCAATGCTTCAAAATCTAATACAATAATATTGGCCAATGCGGGTGAACAATATATGCCAATGCTGCAAACTCTAATACAGTAATATTGGCCAATGCGGGTGAACAATATATGCCAATACTGCAAAGACCAATACAATAATATTGGCCAATGCAGGTGAACGATATATGCCAATACTGCAAATAATATTGGCCAATGCGGGTGAACGATATCTGCCAATATTGTAAAAAGGTTTGCCGTTCGATGCTGGCTGATATTGCTTGGCGATGTTGGCCATCATTCTGTTATGATATTGGCCAATACTGCTGTGCTACTGGGGGCTGCTCATATGGAGGGTAATGCCGCCCATCTGAGCGTCATTACCCGATCGCGCCATATTTGATTTCGAGCGGTCTAACTAGGCACACAATGTATTCAGTGAAATAAACTTAGTTACATTATATAACAAGATTATTATTCTTCGTAACTATACAATGATCATACTGTTAATAATAATTAAAGTGGACTTACCTCGAAATTCAGAAGTTTTTTAGATGAAAATACACGATAATTTATTCACGACCGAAATACTATGTGTTTTTGCTTTGGGAACCGCCGTTATCACACTGAGCATTGCACGTGCTTTCTGCTAAGTGGCAGTACTGTCCAATTAATTTAGGGGTTGCCCAGTTTGTCACAAGTAAGCTGAGAGCGATTGCCCTTTGAGCGCTATTACCCGTCTCTCCCCTATTTAATTAATTTATTCTTATATAATTAAAACGTCATGTCCGTGGACACATAAATCATGTCCGTAAGCCCAAATACATGGACATTATGGTACACGGACATAATGAAATCGTAAATAAGGGTTTCCAGGCGCAAAAGGTTTAGGCCTTAGGGAACGAAACATGCAAACTGATATTATATAACTTATTTCATTCTATAAATAACAAATTATAAGTAAAAATCATTAGCTTACCTTCTTATATCTTGACCACAGAAATGACGCTATGATATTGTCAATGGCCTATTTTTAACTTTAAACTTCTACACTCTAAAAACTAAATGCGTAAATTTACACACGAAAGCAGGTATTTTTTGGCCACTAGAATGATTTGTTTATGTGTGTAAAAAAGCGTGTAATTTCAGTTTACACACTTGACTGTGTAAGTGAGGATTACACACTTTACTGTGCAATAGAGAAATACACACTTTACTGTGCAATCGATAATTACACGCTTTACTGTGCAATCGAGAATTACACACTTTACTGTGCAATCGAGAATTACACACTTTACCGATTAATTGAGAAAGACATACTTTATTGAGTAATTCAGAAATACACACTTTATTAAGTAATTTAGAAATGCATACATACAATATACATGCCCAACCATATTACACTTAAATACATATTTTTAGACAACAAAAATTTTTGAGTTATAATATGAAACAAAAAATAAAAATAATGTGGAATATTTTTTATAGATTTATAGAAATTACCATCCAATTTTAATAAACAACGAACAACACAATAATAATGCTACACTACTTCTTATATATCAAGTAATTTCAATTCATGATCAAAAATTTCAAAAATTTCCTGAAATTAACGGGAAAAGTACCAGCAGCAGAGTTGCCGGGACTTTCCCGTTTCGTTAAGTATTTTCCCGTGTATTTACAGAAGTTCCGTTTCTTATTTCTCCGTTGTTAAAATTTTCCATTTTGCATTTTCCCGTGTATGCACCGTAGAATATAAAGTTAAATTTAAAACTAATCCACTATTAACAGTAAAATATAATGGTCACAATTACATATTTTTTCAAACTTAGAAGAAACTATTTCAAAAGACAACAAACTGTTCAATATTAAATTATAGTGATTTAGCACTTTGACTTTACATATTAAAATTACTTTAAAAGAAAAACAGCAAGTTACAAAAATGTAATGGATCATTACACAAAAAATAAATTTATCTTTCAATGTAAAACATTCTTGATTAATAACCAGAATTTAAGACACAAATATGCATCGTAAAAATAATACTTTTAACTATAAAGAAGTAGAAATTATAAAGTTTTCCCTACTGTTTTTCTTTTTTAACCAAGTAATAACTAAATAATTTTATAATAATACTATATGTATCGGTTGAATGAAGAAACCAAAGCAATTTATAGAAAACATTTTTATTTCAACAGAAAAAAGTATTACATTACTCACACTTACCTTGATAAATTTTTTAACAAAATAATCCAAACCTTTCCAACAAAAAAAATGTTGTTTTAGAATTTCCAGCACACATATTTTTAAAAACACTTTGAGCTATATATGAAAATGATTAAACATTACGTTTGAAATAATCCAATGTGAGAATATCGAACTGACCATAGGACTACCTATAATAAGACAGCGACAACAATTCGATTTTCTGGTATGGAAGAGCCAAACAAGTGACAGATGTTTTCCGAATCAAATCCCGGTTTCCACTGCATTAACTTGCAAGCGTCGAATATGTTTATTTTTATTTTCAACTCTTCCGATAAAAATCAGCTGCACATTTTGTATAGCACACATCACCTGCTGGCGAAATTCATACGAAAGAGTGGCGTTATAAAAATATCTTTTTTGGTTGACTTCGAAGTTATAACTAATTTTATACATTTATTTATTTTTCTGGAAGCCTTTGCCGCAAATATATTCCACAGCGAAAAGAACACGAACAGAGAACTATTATTTTAATAAAAAAAGAGTTGAGTAGTACTATACATTCTTCAAAAGTTTTTTCAAACGATTTACAAATATTTAAAGTTGCTTTAAAAAACTATATTTAATTATTTAATGTGTTCTAATCATATTTTCAGCAACTACTGTTTTTTTTTACATACTGTTTGCATTTTTATTATACGATTTTTATCAAACTGTTTGATAGAAGTTTGCGAAAACAAAGCGCTCTTTGACTGCGCTAAAGCTCAATTCAAGAACGTTGTGTAAATTGGCAGCTGAAAAGCAGTTGCAATAGTAAACAATAGCTATAATTTCGTTCTATCTTTATAATACTGCACGGGTCGTTTATAGGTCGGCAGTTATTTTGTTAGGAATAGCCCTCATGTAGCTCTAGTGCGACGCCAATTCAAACTAACAGTGGATTGTTAGGGTTTTATGTTGAAATATCGTCACACTAGAGCTACACGAGGGGTATTGGCGACGGGCGTCATAATTGAGAAAAACAGTCAAGTGACGAGCCGACACCTGAGAAGGCATCCAATGCAATTTTTTTACGGTCAAGGTCATCTGCAGCTTTGTGACTTTGGAGCATATTTAAAGTGCACTTCCACTACACGGGGTATTATTCCGAAGAATAATTTTTAGCTGCACACACACACAGAGACCGTTTATAGGTCAGCAGTTGTTTTAACAATACTCGGTCCCGAACCTGGGATCGTTCGCATACAAAGGCAAGCGGCTTACTGACTGGGCTCTCCAGCCTTTTGCTGAACAGGGTACTTGACTGCATCTCCAAATTACCTTCCAATATTATTTAAATTATAGTTGAAAGTCAAAAATAACAAATGCATATAAATGTTTTGCGAAATAAATCTTTAAATCGTTAAAAAAATCATTTTAAAAAGGCATTTTTTTCACGTGATCATCACGTGATCACAAGCACAACGGTTTGGCTGACGTCACTAGTAACTATAAACAAACTGGCGTGATGTTTTTGTTTTCTGATTAAACTTGATTTAATCTCATTTACTCTTGAAATAATAAATATTGAGATAATGTAACGCTTTTTACAGAAGCGGATATTTCAAATTTGCCTAAAATCGATTCCAATGTGGTGTTTCAAAGTTTGTTTATAGTAACTAGTGACATCACAGATACCACGTGACAGCCAGGAAGCGTTTTCGGGAGTGATTTTTCGTCCTAATTTTAAAATTCATTTTTCTGCCTTTTTATGGGGTATTTGAAAAAAAGAAAAAATACGGGTCTGATATTTTTGGCATAAGAATATTTTAAGTCAATAAAATTTTTTTAGTCAAGTACCCTATTGTAAAATAAAGTTTAGAGTGATGTTAAGCATGTGATTTTCTTAACACATATATGTGTGTAAATTAAAAAAAAAAAAAAAACTCACAGTACTAGGTAAAATGCTTGATGTTTTTTTAGCATATAAATATGTGTAAATTAAAAAAAACTCACCATACTGGGTAAAATGCTTGATATTTTCATATTTACACATAGATATGTGTTTTTGACCATTTGTCAATTTACACGCCTCTCGTTTACACATACAAATGCGTAATTTGGTGCCTCATATGTGTAATTCTTGAAATATATACCCATAATCGTGTGTAAATTTTCAAGTTTACACATTTAGTTTTTAGATTGTAATTACTGTTTATCTACTGCGGTATACAAGCTATCAACGTGATACAACGTATAACGTGTATTATTGAATACTAATAAGACTGAAACAGAGTACTGTTATCATTTCTAGATATTTATGTAAGCTAAAGAATACGTTGTACACGGACATGACGAAAATCTGTGGGACATTTTATTTTCACGGAATTTATATATTTATATTCTTTATAATGATTATGTTTTGTATGTTCTAGTAATGTCAGTTGAATTGAAAATCAACTTTAGTTACAAAAAATTGGGATTTAATAAGTATACTAATTAAAACAGTCCCCGGACATGACGTTGAGACAGCTCACGGACATGATTTGTCATAGTCTCTGGACACAATTTTTTACACAAAATATATATTTTTTTGTATTTATTCAACGTTTGTAAGTGGTTAAAATATTCATCATTTTAAATTACTCAATTGAAAGCATAACTTTTCTTCATGTGAAAGATAACTTGCGGGGACATGCTTTTGTACGTTTTGTGAGGAATGACCCATCTACGATTGCAGAAATACTCATTCGTCATAATAAATAATCATAGCATCATTTGTATGCCGAGATTTAATTTTGTCGAGAGAACTCAAGCTAAACGGGTACTCAAATAGTCTTTTACATGGCCACACAATCACAAGACATGCGTACCCACTATTTTCCCATCCAGAAAATCTGACGACTCAGCCGGGGCTTACTTTATTGAGGGTTTAAGTGATAATTTCTTCATTGATGGCTCTGTTGACTGCATTGTATGCGTATTTAAACAATAAATGCATAACTGCATTTTAAGCTAATACTGTAAATTAATAACTATGATGGTTGTTCAAGATTATCGCACTAGAGCTGCAGATTAATGTAGGTAGTTTGCTACATTTATTTTCCGGCTTGTTGTAGATTAGGGTTTTATGTCTTCTTTTACTTCGTAAATACGTTGCCGAACTTGCCAAAACATTACCTAAAGCGCGAAAAATGAGAAAAATGTTTTTTTTTAATTATTTATAAGCAGGTTTGTTGTTCGAAGGTCATAGCGCTAGAGCTGTACAATGGATCTGTTTGTAGCCATACCTATTTTTGACCTAAATTATTACCAAAAACGCGCCAAATAAGCTAAAAGGTTTTATGTATTTATGATGGAAATTACGATGAAATTTTTCGTGCATTTAATAGCTTATTTTTCATTTTGGAATTTTAACACTTTCGCTACGCAGGATTTTTGTTTCCGCGTAATATGCTATAGGAATATCATTATCGAATCCTTAGTTGTACGGCCGCTTATGACGTTTTAGGAGTAAAATTGTTAAGGTAATAAAACGGAATTTTATAACGAGTGGGAACAATAACATAAGCTTATCGTCCTATAACGGATTAAATGGTACATATACTTGGATCGATTCAATTTTTTTTTAGTCTGTGCGAAGAACGAGTAATTATTAGCTAGTTGGTAAATATATTAATGATTGATTTGTAGATTGGCACTTTGAACTTTCCGATTGCAGCGCTACTGAATCTTCGAAACGGACTATAATATTACATCAGATTTTAACTGATAATTGCAATTTTCGATCATAGCGCTACCTAATTTTTGAGAAAGAACTAAATGATTGAAACAAACTATAGTCAACATTTGATTTGATGATTGAAAGATTTTAATTTTGAAATACCAAGATAACTTATAATTTAATTAGGTTGAGCGAAAGTCGTACTAGAGCTGTACAAGTGCTATGATTGGGTTGATTTGAATTATCATCGCACTTGATCTACACGACGGCTATTGGCGACGGGCGTCGTAATTTAGAACCAAAGTCAACTGACGAGCCGACACCTGAGTAGGCCCCCAACGCAACCTTCAAGGGCGACATCGTACTCAGCTTTGGGGCTTTCCTTGGAACTTGGTATATATTTAACGTGCACTAGCTCGACACGGGATATTATTCGTCGGACATTTTTTTTGGGAGCTACCCGGCCCATTTATAGGCTTGCAGTTACCTGGGTTGCCACTGAGTTAAAGAATTGATAGGAATTAGTTCTACATGAAGAAATGCTTTTTTCCGTGCTACATACTTATTGTAGCGAGAAGCAGATAAACTACTCAACTCGACTTTGTGAGTGTCAACCCGAACAACAATATTTTGAAATTTAGAACTTTTGATTCTGAACTTATCGGCATTGACTTTTTCTTTTACGAAGGTTGTAAGAATGTTTTCGAGTTGTATGACTAATTTCTACGTAATATTTTAAGCATTAATGTAAATTCTGTGAATAAATAGAGTAGGAGTAAACGTTGAACTGTGTTATATTGATCATCCGTAAAGAATCTGTATTGTCACACGAACTGAGTAACCTAAGTATTCGGAATTCTGTTCCTGGTAATTTTAGATACGTTGGGTTTTCGTGACACTTATAGGATATTGCAGTCTCTTCACAGAAAGTGATAAATTTACTGGCATAAACAAACCATAATGGCATGCATAAGATACATGGCGGCGTTCTAAATAAAATTTGTGCGCAATCTAACATGTTTTTATTATCTAGCAAAATTGTAATAATAATTGTGCTAAATAATTGCAGTGTCTCTTATCATTTTAATAAAATATTTAAAGTTATGTGTTCTTTGTTTGTTATGTACATATTCAAAAATGGTTTGATAAGAATAAAAAAATAATGTAAAATATTATAATAAAAAAGAAATATGTTGATAATCATGCATTTAAATTTTATTCTTGTATATTTTAAATAATAATCAATATTTTAAAAAGTAATTTCTCGAAATATTTATGAAATGTTTTGCATAATTTTAATTTATATTCTAACACTGCATTTAATGTAAATGAAAATTGCTTAATAATATTGAGAAATATTGTCTTTCGAAAAGTGATTTCATTAAAAATAAATAAATTAGGTAAAATTTGCTTCCTTCTGACTGTTCTTCCTGAGCTTTAACACAGCCAAAAATTTATACTTTTTAATAAATTGAAAAAGTATTTAATTCATTAAATTAAACCAAGAGATAAGTTCGACTACAACTGCAACCATTTTATTTGCATTATTAGTATACCAAATCGCATGTCAACGATGCGTTCTCCTCAAAAATAGTTTCCTTTCGTCACTTGACCAGGGTTTTAAATTACATGGCGTTATTGGCTCTGTTAAAGCTTCTAAAGGAGGCTAAAAATAGGCAGCCAGAAACCATTACATTAGTTCCCTTAGACACTATAGGGGCGCTAGTTTCTATGTCAATTTCAATATAGAAAATCCTTAATGGTAATCCAATCAGAGTTGCAGATCTAGAGGGTATTTAATCTATGAGCAAGGCGTTCCATTTTTGTTGTATAACAAGCTGGTAAGTTTTAATTTACATGACTTCATTTATTAATGCAATTTTGAGTTACTTCATGATTTGTTATTAGTCAGTATTTTGAAATTGTCAGGTTGTTAAGTTTGTTATGTTGATACTTATTTAAGAATAAGAAGCTCGCGTCTTTAAGGTGTTTTCAACATTTTCCAATCGAGCCGAAATTCGCCAAAACGATGATAGGATTTGACTCGAGTAATTTTGCATAATTATTTTTAGAACTGCAACTAAATTTAGCAAACGATAATGAATATAAATTTAATTTGCGAATGAAAATGACTGAAATAACCGATTTTTGGAGGGCTGGGGAGCCCAGTCGGTTAGGCATTAGCCTAGCATGCGAAAGGTCCCAGGTTTGGGGCGGGGCATCGCCAAAATAACTGCCGACCTATAAACGGCCCGTGCAGCCAAAAATGTCCGACGAATAATACCCCGAGTAGAGGAAGTGCACGTTAAATACCCTCCACAGTCCCGACGATGCGTACGATGTCGCCCTTAACAGTTGCGTTGGGTGCCTATTCAGGTGTCGACTCGTCACTTGACTGTGGTTCCAAAATACGACGCCCGTCGCCAATAGCTCTCATGTAGCTCTAGTGCGATGATAATTCAAACTAAACCTAAACCAATTTAGGCTTTTAATTTTTAAATTACAACTAAAGGCTATGTTTGGTAATTTTGATTTACTAAAGTGTATAAATCTTGTTTGGAAGTGGTTTTAGTTGACAGGTACTGTAACATATGTACTTGTTTTTTCATAAGAATTTCAGTGCGTATTTCAGTTTCTATTAGAACTTCTTGCTTTTAATAAAAATTACTTCCTATTCAAGTTAATATAACTAATTTAGGTATTAAAATATTAATATTTTACATATCGAATTTTGTGACATGATTTGAGCTGACCGATTTGAAGTGGCAAACGGTTTCAATTGCGTTTGATATTTCCAGTTCTATTGAACTTGGATTAACAGAGTTTAAATGTGGCCTAAAATATTTGAAAAATATTTAAATAAATTTGAAATTAATATGAAAAATTGTACAGTAGAACTCTAATTTTCCAAAAGTTGCTGATTATCCGAATTTCTGAAAAAATTTCACCAGCCCAATTGTCCATCTTTGTTGCGTGTCATACCTGTAATATTTTCGGACCGACCAAAAAAAACTTACTAGGCATGACATCCAACCGAAACGAACACTAACTAATAGGCCGGGTCGAATATATAATACAGATGTAAACTGTACCTTAAAGAGTTTTACTTAAAAATAATTGAATTATTTAAATACTTTCTGCCATGGTAGCTTCCATATAACTTTGTTTTTAATTATTTAATATTATAAGGTATACATTAACTTTAAAATTTATTGAGTTTTATTTAAAAAAATTAGGTAGATTAGTATGTGAAAATCGTAAATGGTCAGTTGAATAACGGTAGCAAAAGTTTAATATTCGATCTCATGGTACGTATCCAAATTTTTTATGTTAGCTTTAAGGTATACATACACACTAGAAAATGCCAAAAATAACCAAATTATGCATTTTTTGTTTTTAAGTTCGTTAGAATCTCTCCACTTCTTCCTCTTTAAAATGATGTAAAGTTTGTACTGATACTAAAATCTAATAAAAATTTACATAGGTTTTTCAAATCTTCCAAGTCATGTTAATAAGCTTTTATAACCTTTAAATTCAATTTTCTCAAAACTTCATTTTTCTCATGTGTTACTTTGCGTAAACAATGATAACTAAAGTTAAAATTATCATTTTGTCAAACGAATTGTTTATTTGTGGAATAAGTTGGGGGAGGGAGGGCGTGAACCTCAAATAGATTTGGTTTTTAAATTTTATATTGCATGTGAGTTATTTTTTTTCTAAAAAAATGGATTTTTTTAATATTGCTTATTATAAAAAAATATAAATAAAAAACTAAAAGAGCCACAAAATTGGTTTGAGATTCACGCCCTTCAGAATGCATTGGTGATTAATTTGCATGGTAATTTTATAGGTCTAAGTTAATTAGTTCTTGAGTTATGAGTGTTTAAAAAAACATGCTAATTAATGCATAAAATGCTAGTTAATTGACATTTTAATTTTTTTAAATATTTTTTCACGTACCCTCATACACTTATAAATTATATCAAATATAAAGAAAATTGGATTTTTAAGTGAAATATTAGAAAAAAAAATTCAAGTGTATACGTACACCTCTATAAAAATTTGCAACAACCCTCTATTGTTAATCAGACGCTTGAAATGTCTTAAAAATAAACTATGCTTTGAGAGGTTTGAAATGACTTTGCGTCTGGACCTGGAAAAAGTCTTAAACGGTCTGTTTTCTGATTAACCTTTTCTTTCACCAATCGTGTCTTAATTGATGCGCATCATTTTTCAGACGCATTTGATATTCTTGGGTAATGAAGATATTCGACATTAGGGACGAAAAATGTGACTAAAATTACGCTTAAGACACTTTTTTTCCTGAATTTAAAAGTTTTTTGATTTGCTGCGTACTAATTTGTTTAAAAACATAGTTTAAAAGCGCAAATCTTGGCCACTTTAAAACATTTTATTAAGATGCTTTGTTAAGCAACCTTTTTACGGAATTGACTTTCTTCACAGAATAAATTTATTACATTTTTAATTTTGATTGAGTTAAGACAGTTTTTCTCCTTACTGATCATATAAATAACTTTTTTATAACAACGTGCAAAAACGTTCACTTTTTTATATCATTCATTCATAAATCGTTTCGAAAATGACACTTTACGTGCTTACGTCACAGACAGTGCCGAAAGTAGTACTTTCGGCACTAGTGCGGTAAAGTAAATAAGAGTATCTGATTGGTAGAAAAACAAAATGATGTCATGAATATCTCCATGGAAACTAAATGATGTCATGAAACTCGCTTATTTCTATTGGTTCATTACTTTTGCATTTTCTAATATATCAATGGAAACTACAAGTACTACAAAAATTATTAAAGGAAATTAAATAAGACAAAAGTAAGAACACAAATTTCACGCCAAACAATACTTTTATTTAACATGCATATTTATAGTAACATTTGATCCGATGTTGTTATTAATATTTACATTTGAAGGCAGTCCGGGAAGCATTCGTTCTAAGGAAACCTGAACATTATTTTGATTTTCATAACTAATCGATGCAGTAGAAGAGTCTCCTTTGTTAAGAAAATTAGCCACTGACACTTTAGCTGCCACAAATTCTTCTATGTAGCCTTCCGCAACGGTAGATGACCGGTAGGGCAATCGCGCTCAGCTCAGCTGTGACAAACTGGGCATCCCCAAATTTAATTTGACAGTACTGACACCTAGCAGAAAGCAAAGGGCAATGCTCAGTGTGATAAAGGCGGCTGGCAAAGCAAAAACACATAGTATTTCGTCCGTGAATAATTTATCGTGTATTTTCATTTAAAAAACTTCTGAAGGTAATTTCGAGGTAAGTCAACAATTACTGTTGACAGTATTATCATTGTATAGTTACGAAGCATAATAATCTTGTTATCTAATGTAACTAAGTTTATTTAATTGGATACATTGTTGCGTGGCAGAGACCGCTCCAAATCAAATTTGGCGCGATCGGGTAATGACGCTAAGATAGGCGTTATTACCCTCCACTTTTGGAAGAGTCGAATTACAACTAATCAAAACTGTTTTATCAAATTTTTTTAAGCAAAACAAAAATCTGCCATCCTTACAGGAACACCCATGAAAATTATGCTTGAAAAGAAAGAGGAACGACGCCGTCTCAAGGAATCCAAGACAGCCTCTTCTTTAAATGCTACGAAAGCTGCAAATGCGTACAATCTACTGGCAAAGAAGCCAAAGAAAAATATAAGGGTGAAAAAGGCCTTATTTGGTGAAACAACATGAGCCGAAATAAAGTCCAGACCAAGAAAAGTAAAAAATCGTCAAAGAATGAAGATTTGGCCTGTACAGATGAGGAAACCATCGATGAAACCATGATATGTGATGATGATGAAATGGACGATTTACCTGGCGAAGGTATTATTAGTAATGAAATCAATGGCATATGTAATGTTTGCGGGGAATTCGGAAAGGACAACGAACTATGGTTTAGGTGCAAATCCTGTTAGTTAATCCTAAGTAGAGCCACTAAGATTGCTGTGGAGAGGATAAAGCAGAAAACTTCATTTGTGAATGTTGCAAATTGTAAAACTACTTTAATCAGTTGTGAAATATGTTGTATAAAAGCTTTGAATAATGAGCGGCAGTACCCGTCGCAGTGAGCGGCATTACCCAACATGTTCGGGTAATGGCGCTCAATGTAATATTTTCTTGTTTTCAATTTTTCATCCCAATTGTTATTGTTTTCATGTTTAACCATACGACATTCTGTTTTATATTTGTTTAGTTATAAATGGTAATAAAAAAACATAATTTAAGTGTCGTATTATGCGTGTTGCAGTCACTTTTGCTTAAGTGGGCGCAATTACCCTTCTTTCCCCACAAACCTACTTGTTTTCCGCCAAGAATTTCAGTAAGTATTTAAGTAACACGAAAAGAGGCTATTTCAGTTTTTTAGAACTTCTTTTAATATAAGAAATGATGCTATTACTCAATAGTTACTAAAATTAATCTTATTACTTAATAGTTCTTGAAAATAATGATATTACTCAATAGTTCCTGAAATTAAAGTTATTTACTCAATAAATTTGGGATTAATTGCATAATATTTTGATGCCCCCCAAATAGGAAAAAAATGGTAAGAATTATTAAAATTTGGTAAACATTAGTTATTAGCACTGTAGATAAAATTAACAGCTTCATTTAAATACTATCTGAAGTATCAACCTAAATAAGTTTAAGTACAGATTTGATTCGTTTTTATATTAACTTATGAACATGTGTTTGCATTTGCCTAATTATACTGCGATATACGTGCTCGTTAAATCTGTGAAATCGAAAGCCCTGACATCGTACGATGTCGCTCAAAAGTTACTTTTGGTACCTACACAGATGAGGACCCCGTCACTTGACCAGGGTTCTAAATAACGAGGCATAATTTGATTATTTAAGCTGCGCAGGCATGCTAGAAATAGACAAATGCACAATCTACGAGAAAATTTATGTAATCATATATTTTTTCTTTACCATTTCGGATATTTTCCGGCTGCTAGAAATTTTGTGTAATCTAACAAGATTTTCTTACATTAAAGAAGCAGAACTTTCATAATAATGAATAATATATTGTGGGAATATAGCATTGTACTTTTGTGAAAAATGACCGTATACTAGGAAATTTCATCTGACAAGTTTTTCATCTGACAAGTAAGCAGTCATTTCTAATTGACTGAATCCAATCCAGAATCTTTCTATTACCCATAGTCATCTAATGACTAAGCAATAGTTCCCCCTATTAAAAGTCTGCATAAAACAAAAATACTTCCATTTTAATTTGTATGTCACTTTATACAGTAGGAAAGGTATGCATCTTGTTTCTGTAAACTAATTTTAAATATTTCTTTATTATCAAATATTTATTATTTATTTTAATAATCTTTTTTATTATTGAAAAAACTCATCGTTCCCCTCATCATATGTTTTTCCTCCATAAAGTTAAATATTTTGAGATAGGTACAAAAAATACCATAATATTTTCAATGTTGAATTAATTTCAAATAATAAATGGAAGTAGTTAAAAGAGTGAGACTATTATAAAAAAGTAAACCGAAAAAAAAAATCTAATATTTTTGCAAAAGATCGCAAAATGGGACCGTTTCATGAAATGCAAGCATAGATCTGTTTAAGCACATTTTATAAAAATATCTTTAAAGCTAAAAAGGTTATTAAATAAATTAAATATTCTACATTTCCTATGCGTTAATGCAATTACCAACTAAGAGTTCGAAAAGTAAAAAAGAGTGTGGCAGTCTCAAATGTGATAAAAAAAAGTATTTGTGTATGTATCCAAGAAATTGTCAAATTTTGTACATTTTATATTGCTATGTTTATTGTTCTTTTAGTTCAGTTTCTTACAGTGTCTCTACCAATTTCATTTAAGTTAACAAGTTAAAAACATAAATTATTGTATATTTAAAACTTTTTTTTTCGATAATCATGCATTAAATTATCTCTGAATTTATTTCAAAAAAGTTAAATATGGATATTTAAAAAATTGAAATATTAAAAAAATAGAACATTTTACACGGTCTTAAAATTATCTGGAATAGGGGCAGAGCGTCTTTCAGGTATAGGGTTCTACACAGGTAGTCCCGCTTTTTTTAACGATCTCCTGACCTACAAAAAATGTTTTTTGTGCACGAATGTTTTCTAAATTTCTTGGTTACGTTCTAAATTTCTTGGTTATAATACACTAAGCATATTCTTTCCGTATAAGTACGAATATTTTCTGGCAACTTTGCTGCCAGAAGTTTTGTGTAATATAGCAGGATTGCAAAACATTGTAATCATTCACCGTAGGCTAAAAGTGCACCGTACCAAGTACACCGTAAAAAAATCCGAAACATTACATAACATTTTGCTTATATTTTTTTCGTTCTTGTGATGTAATTGTTAGTTCACATGAAATTGAGGTTATAACGACGCAAATGCTTCAAAAAGAATTTGGCTGAGCTGTCCTAAAACGGAACTTCGAGCAACATCGAATGCTAACGTCGTCAGAATTTTGGATTTTACCAGCACGTCCTTTACAGTATGCCCTGTCACCTACATATTTCATTATAAAAATTCTACTTTTATCCAGAATATATTCAATTTATAGGATGTTTGGTAGTAGGTGGGATGATAACCTTTTTCTATCAGGAACGATTCTATTTCGAGTTCAATACCACCAATCGGCCACGGGGGCACCTAGCCATATCGTTAGTTACGCTTCAAAAGAAAGTAAACACATGCTTCTGCTAACACATTATGTCTTTTCTATTGTTGTTCCGCAAATATATTACAAATGGAAAGGTAGTTTACCACATTTCATGTCATAAAATATTACTGAAAGTAACGTATTGTTCCAAAGCGTAAATAATGAAAAACGAATAAGTTTAGATATTCTTTGAAATATTCTACACTTAACGAATGAAAAGAAATTCTTTTGACACTTTGCGTGCATGTTATTTTAGAGTTAAAAGCATTGAGTGGTCACATACGAAAAAAAAGTTTCACATAAAAATGAAATCGTAGATTTACTACGATTTGAAATTGTAATTTTATCAGTGCTAGTGATATGACTTGTTAAAAGCAAATTGAAATAATAAATTTTTTAATAAGAATCATTTTAACACATTATGATTTATTTTCAAATGAATACCAAAAAAATGATTAAAATCTTTCTTTTGACCTTAATTAACCTTGATGAGGATAGTTACGGACTGAAAAACCTTTAGTAACTCACTGAGCATTTGGGGATTGGTTCTTAATAATCTCTTCATAATCAATAAAGTTCAGTTATTAAAACTTATCTTCTTTGTCCAACAGAATTGGCAATGCAACAAGTCAGAGCTTTTGCCAACAGATTTAACGGGTAATTGAAAAAAATTACCCGTTATTATGCAGCGTTATATTATGTAATTTTGTAAGAACTTTTTTTTTTCAGATGAACTCCAAATGTTTGATGTTGGTATTTGTGCTGGCTAGCTTCGTCATTGCCGCGGCCGGAGCCCGAGACTTCAAGAAGCGGCATGCAGTCCCTTAGGAAAAATTGCCATAGAAAACCTTATGGGAATCTATGGTAACCATAAGATTTTTATGGTAATCGTATGGCTATGTCCCATAAGCTATGGTTCTCTTATGGAAATGTACCATATACATATGGCAAACTTATGGGAACACACCATAGATTTATGGCATGGTTATGGGAATATGCCATAGGTTATGGCAAGCTTATGGTACAGTTCCATACACCTATGGCAAGTCTATGGAAACACACCATAAGCTTATGGTAAGGCAATATATATATATCTATGGCAAGCTTATGGGAACATAATAAACATGCGTTGTCTATATGGTAAAGTGCCATAACTGCCTTAGGGTTATATCGAGCTTATGGTAAACTACCCTGCACATATGGCAAGGCTATGGAAACACATCATATGCTTATGGTAAGGTAATATAAATCTAAGGCCAGCCTATGGGAACACAACATAATAATACGTCGTCTATATTTTAAAGTAATGTAAATAAATACTAAAGCATCAATCATTGCAATATACCATAAATGTGTGGGAATATTTTATAGGTCATGAATTTCTTATAGCAATGCTACAAAAATATTACTCAATTGCCAATGAACCTGAATGTATAAGAACGCGTAGATTCAATTGTGTAATGAATTACAAAACAAATAATTTATATTTTACTAAAATTACTAAGTTAATAAATGAATGCACATATATAATAAGTTTCGTACAACGTGAATTTTTTATTTTATTTTGGCAAAGGAAAAATTGAAGGTGCAAGTTAGGCTTAACATTAACAGCGTGTAGTATTTTGGCTATGGTGTTACAATATAATGGGACTCGTCGTATAATAAATATTCTAATATAAGAGTTGCTGTAAATTATCTGTTGAACAACTTATGAATTAATTGTTATATCGATAATTTTGTTCGTCATCAAAAATCAAGCTGTCGGGCAAATTTCTATTGGGTTTTATGAATGGCAAAATTACGTTACACAAAATATTTCAGGTGTTTTTGGTTCTAGTTTCAATAATAAATTCAGTTTTATTTCTGAATGTTTTTATTGCCATGTGTACGACAATGAAAATAAAAATACTTATAATAAGTACAAAACATTTGTAGGGAAGGAATTTTTTAAAAAATTTATTCAGTTTAGTTTAGTTTGAATTATCGTCGCACTAGAGCTACTCGAGAGCTTTTTATCGTTGACTTTCGCCGAAAAATGTTATTTGCATTAAACGTGTTTTAATAAAATCGGAAAAGGGTTATTACTTTATAGCTGCAGAAACCTAATATTGTATTTCTTTATTATTAGGTATAACTTTAAAAACGTGTAATCGTAGAGAAATATTGAATCGTTAAAAACCTCTGAAATACCACTATTTACTCGTTGATAGCAGATCACGCTATCGAACCCTGTCACTAGGCTTCGTAATTTAATGCTTTTTAAAGTAAAAATAAGAAATCTTCCAAATCGAACTTTTTTAACAATAATTAGGGCAAAAAGGATTACATTAGGACACATTTATTGTAATTTTAATTTGTAACTTATTTTTAATCCCTGTACGTGTCGTAATAAACAGAGCATAGTGCTCTCAAACAAACCAAACCGCAGCGAAAAGGTATTTCTAGACTTGTTTCTTATGTCATATAGTTTATTGTAGTGAAAAATTTAACTAAAACAGCTCTAAAAATAATTAAAGCAAAACATATGAATGTTTCGCCATAAATCCGTATATTATTTCAAAATATTTTGATAATAACTGTATTCCTATTCCTTTGCTGTAACCGCCGTATTGTATTCTTGTTGTTTACTTTTCAAATTCTCTAATATCATTATTTATAAGTTTTTTTATTAATAAAATAAATAAACAAAGTGTAGAAGAATGAAAAGAAGATAAACTAGGTAAGTTATTTTGTTTCCTCATTATTTTTGTTGTTTGTAGATCGTTTTTTAACATTATCGGCACAACACAAAAAAGTCCAAGCATGGTGCAATGCTTATTGTTTAATGTTTATATACAGTGGCTTCCAAAAGTGTTCGTACACTTGCAGAAATTGTGTTATATATACTTCGTAATGAACAATTTTATCAGTTGAATATTTTTAAACAGTATCTTTGAAAAGTTCTTAATAAATCTGAGTAATATTTAAAAAAAAAATCAAGTAGTATTTTCCAGAAAATAAATAAATGAAAAATGTCACGAAATTCGCAAACAAATTTCTTTGTACACCAAAACATTATTTCTTTGAATTCATCATTTTCACAGTTTATTTTTTATTCTAATTAAAACACACACTAAAATCGTTTGATTTCAGTATTTAATTTCTCAATTATTTTTTCTATTATATTAAAATTAATTATATTTCATCTCAAATCTAGAAAATCACTTAAAGGAATCACTATTGTAATTAATCTACCTCATTCAACAGTGCAGCATAACAAAACATTTTTTAAAAAGGATAAAAAACAAGCCGCGCAATGGTCGTCCTCAACTTCGTTAGCTAGATATCAATGAATTATCATGAGTAAATTTCTCAAAAAACAGTGTCTAGACTAAGTGCAGTAAAATTTACTTTATATTATAATGAAACGTATGGAACTTCTAATTCTTGTGAAACTATTCGTAGAATCCTTATCGGATCGCTGGTATATATGGCTGCGCTGCACGAAGAAATGTGTTTGTTAGTTTTTGTCTGTTTGTTAGACCTTTTTTGCCAAAATTATAGTAAATTAGCCAAACTGGAATCATGTGTTATTTGCAAAAGATAGTAATTTTAATATATTTGGTTCTGATGGGTGCATAATTGTATGGATAGAAAAAATAAAGAACTTAATCTCAAGAATTTAGTTGGAACAGTGAAACATATAATGGCGGTGGAAGTGTTGTGGTTTGGGGGTGCATGTTAGTGACTGGAGTAGGCAATTTAGTATTCATTCAGGGAATAATGAATCATAGAGTTATATATGACGATTCTCAACAACAATTTAAAAGTGTCAGCACAAAATTTGGTATTTTAAACAATTTTGTGTATTATAACCAAGACAGCGATCCCAAGCACATGGCATCGAATGTTTGTTTATGGTGCCTCTATCATTGCCCTCAATTTCTTAAAACACCACATCAATCACTGGATTTAAACCCTTCAGAACATATTTGAAAAGTATTAGAGGCGTTTGTTTAAGAAGTCGCCACATTAAATCAAAAATTCAACTGAAAGCAGCAAGGGATTAAAGAATGGAACAAAATTGATGTTTAAATTACTAAAACTTTAGTACATCTATGCCCAGATGCTTAAAAGCGGGTATAAAGAATAAAAGATTTTCTAAATACTAAACAATTATTAAAAAACTCGAAATTTTCAAATTAAGTTATGTTTTTCTAAAGTGTCACTTTTGTCTCGTCTTTTTGTACAGCATTTTATTCATTTTAAAAAAAAATATTTACATTTTAATTACACTTTATTCTATATACTGATTCGTTAAGAACTGTTTAAATATGCAAAAAAAAAAATTCATTCCAAAATAAAAAACATTTCATGGCGAAATAGTTAGGTTTTTTATTGATTTTTGCATGTGTACAATCACTTGTGGGAGACACTTTACCTCGTCTAAATTATATTTATTGTAAAACTATTTATTTTATAATAACTGTGTAAAGAAATTGTATTAAATGTCCCAGAATGATAGCATTCATTAAAAATATTAAATTTTCCATCAATTAATAAATATTTATTTTTGTGGATAATAGTTGTTAATTAATTTCATATTTAATAAAAAAATTAAATATCAATGTTTCTTTAAATATAACATTAAATTGTTAAAAAGAAAAATCTATTAGTTAAATTTAAAAGTTGCATTCAAGTATGTATAATAGAATAATTGTTTTTTGAACATCAGTTGTAATTTTTTTTACATTTAGCTTTGTACCTACTTATGTTCTTTTTTTCCTTTTTTTTCAGTTCATACTTTTTTGAATTGCAAAACATTGTGTCATTTTAAAAGTGAGTTATATGGGAGACACTCAAATAAGTGCCCTATTTAACTTGTTGACAAAATTTCACAATACTCATCTTCCTGTGGAACTGCAGCTGGTAGACAAATTTGGGGAGACGGTACTCCTAGCCAATGCAAGGTGATGGATTCTGCTGGATGGTTGATTGTATCCTGACCCTTTCAAGAGTTACAGGAGTTTCCCATAGGCTGCTATTAAAATTGCCAGAACAGCTATGATATAATGGCCTGTTTCTATTTGGTGATTAGTGCAATGAACATGCCCAAATGTGGTAAGCATTCCACTCCATATTTCATACAACTCCATAGGGCTGGGTAGCCCAGGCGGTAAAGGCGTTCGTCTTGCATGCGGTAGGTCCCAGGTTCTGGTCCAGGCATCGCCAAAATAACTTTTGACCTATAAACAGCTCTTGCAACTAAAAAATGTTCGATGAATAATAAACATTGTGAATGGAGCACACGTTAAATATACTTCAAAGTCCCGACACTGCGTACGATGTCGCCCTTAAAAGTTGCATTGTACCTACTCAGGTGTCGTTTAGTATCTTGACTGTGATGTCAGGTGTCGGTTAGTATCTTGACTTGGCATTGATACGTCAGTCAGTCAGGACTTTGCCTTTTATATATAAAAATGTGTCGCAATATGATTCTGATCATTTGTTTAAAAAGAGGCACAATATTTCTATTTTTTTTTAAAGTCTAATGTATTTTATCATTTACATTTAATAATGACCTCCTAATACTAATTATTTGTTTTTTGGGGTAGATTTTTTATTGTCTTGTTCTTAAATGGTATTTAAAACTCGATTAGTTTAGTTATTTTTAATGGGGAAAGGTAGTTTCAACGTTGTATGTTAATATAATGTTTTATTTTGTAAGTGCGAGCAATATTACCTATTCATTCTTTTAAATACAAATAAATTTGCTGTTAAGTAAAAATTCTATTTTCGATGAAAACAAGTATGTTTAATTTTGATTTTTACAAGTTGAATGCAAGATTAAATATGCTGTTTTTTTTGTGTTTTTTTAGACACATGAAATTTGTGTGGAAGCAGTTCTAAAGTGACAGTTTCTGTTCCTACTTTTTTAGATTTTCCTACATAGTATAGTGTTAATTTTCATAAAGCTTTAAACATTAATCTAGAATTATTTTAAGTTAAATTGTTATAATTTATTGCAATTAAAAACTTAAATTTGCTAACAAGTTCTCAGTTTATATTGAGATAATACGGGGACATACAAATTTTAGTTTTTTACTTAGTTCAATTAG
Organism: Oedothorax gibbosus; assembly: GCA_019343175.1. NCBI lineage: Eukaryota > Metazoa > Arthropoda > Arachnida > Araneae > Linyphiidae > Oedothorax > Oedothorax gibbosus. The sequence goes on from JAFNEN010001174.1 coordinate 118,745, forward strand.
TTATGATTCTATATCTTGAATACCAACATTCTAAAAACTAAAGTTTATTGTGTTTGCATTTATTTTGATATTTTTTATGGATCTAAATTTCACTGTTTCCTAATCAATTGTTTTCTCTACAGCAAATGTTTACCATATGTCTATGGCGAAACTTACATATGTATACCATTTACATATGGTAAAAGTTTTCCCATAGCTTAATGGGGTTTTTCCTATTTCAAAAGTTTACTATAGCTTTATGGCAACATTGTGCCATAGCTCTATGGTGTTTTGCCTATGGTAAAAGTTTACCATAGCTCTATGGCAATATTTTACCATAGCTTTATGGTAAGAGTTTACCATAACTCTATAAAGGTTTTGCCTATGGCATAAGTTTACCATAGGGCTATGGCAAACATTTACCATAGCTCTATGGGGTTTTGTCTATGGGAAAAGTCATGCCATAGCTCTATGGTAAAAATTTACCATAGCTCTACGGCGTTTTGCCATACCTCTATGGCATAAGTTTACCATAGTGCTATGGTAAAAATTTACCATAGCTCTACGGCGTTTTGCCTATGGCAAAAGTTTTGCCATAGCTCTATGGTATAAGTTTACCATAGTGCTATGGTAAAAATTTACCATAGCTCTACGGCGTTTTGCCTATGGCAAAAGTTTTGCCATAGCTCTATGGCATAAGTTTACCATAGTGCTATGGTAAAAATTTACCATAGCTCTACGGCGTTTTGCCTATGGCAAAAGTTTTGCCATAGCTCTATCCTCTATGGCTTAAGTTTACCATAGTGCTATGGTAAAAATTTACCATAGCTCTACGGCGTTTTGCCTATGGCAAAAGTTTTGCCATAACTCTATGGCATAAGTTTACCATAGTGCTATGGTAAAAATTTACCATAGCTCTACGGCGTTTTGCCTATGGCAAAAGTTTTGCCATAGCTCTATCCTCTATGGCTTAAGTTTACCATAGTGCTATGGTAAAAATTTACCACAGCTCTACGGCGTTTTGCCTATGGCAAAAGTTTTGCCATAACTCTATGGCTTAAGTTTACCATAGTGCTATGGTAAAAATTTACCATAGCTCTATGGCGTTTTGCCTATGGCAAAAGTTTTGCCATAACTCTATGGCATAAGTTTACCATAGTGCTATGGCAAAACTTTACCATAGCTCTATGGCAAAAATTTTGCCATAGGCAAAACGCCGTAGAGACTTGCTATGGTATTTTTTTTATGGCAAAGCTATGGCATTTTTTCCTAAGGGGTGGCTAAACGTCAAACCGACTCGAACTCCTTGTTTGGCTTTGACTTCTCCTTTGGCAATATCTTTAACCTATTTATCACTAGCATCATATTTGTAATCAAAACAGCTCTCAAAGTGGCAGTCAATTCAGCTTTGACTGCATTGCCAGTATTCGGTTAATTTCTGAAAGTTCAGTTGAAAATAATTGATTTTTTATGTACATACAATTAGTTATGTATAAAAAGCCTAAATTTGTAATTAACCTAAAAAAATGAAGTGAAAGCATTTTTTCCAAGAGGATTGAATTAGATATTTGAAGTTTCAAAAATTTTCTTTTATAAAAAAAAAGTATTGATGAAATATAATTTCTAAGTTTTGGGGATAATAAAAGAATAAAGAAAAAATTAGTTGTGTTTATTTTATTGTGTTACCTTTTCTACTAAAATAAGGAAACAGTTCTACTAAAAAAAGAATGATTTCTGATGTGAACATCACACGATAAAAATTATATAATTCTCTAATTTCAGCTTTTAGGTTAATGAAAAACGAGTAAAATTAAGATTCGACTGTCTTGCTAAATTTAATAAATTAATGTGAAAATGATATTATGATATGATTTAGATAATATAATAATGTAATTTTTGTGATTAGTATTACTAATATTAAAATAAAAAAAAATGCATTTAATGTATTGTGCGGTAATTCATTACTTAATAGAAAAGTTACGTATATCAAATAACATTATTTAATTAAACTAATAATTATGATTCAGCTTCTCAATACAGTTCTATGAATAGATAGATGGATGGAGAAATTGATATCTGGAAAATGTACAACCTACGCGAAACTATGTAAACACATTTTTCCGTAGTATTACCGATATTTCTGGCAACTTTGCTGTCAGAAATTTTCTGTAGTATATCTGGATTTTTTTCCACAGTGTAGAAGCATAATTGAGGCCCAGTGGTTTAGAGGTAGAGCTTCGCATTGCCACGCCACAGGTCCGGGGATCGAATTCCGGATTGGGTGAGGTTGACCTATTCTTTCATCTCTTGAGTGGGTCGATAAAATGGGTACCAAGCATGCTTGGGAACTAAACACTGGGGGTTCCGCGTGAGGCTGACCACCTTACCTGGACATATGCCTAGCACCCCAGAGCCCTAGGTCATGAAAGTTGAAATGGGCACGGCAGGCCTTGGCCCAGTAATGGGCTGTTGCGCCGAGGAGTTTTACAAGCATAATTTTCCGAAATCTTGTGAGACATAGTTTTGTGAAGAACTGAACTTCAAAATCCGACCAGACAAGTCACCTATATTGTAACGTACCTGATCCGTGGCCCTCTAGCGGCCACTCCAGAAGTTCCCCGCCGAAACGGAACGAGAACAGAACTATTTTTGAAACTGGATGTTATGGACGAATAGAGATGCTTGTGTCCGAAATCGGACTGATTGATTTGAAAAGAACCTTTTTAACATTTTAAATAGATGCTTTAAAATAAAGAAGCCGAAGTAAACTAACTTTAAAAAAAAATGTGTTTTTAAATAAATCTTGGAACTTTGAATGTTCTCTTGTTCGTGTCTTGTAATTCGTTACAAGACGCTGATTTGGTGGCTTTGCGGTTGGAATTTCAACATCAATTCGTCATTCCGGGTAAGTGCCTCTATACAAATTTTGTCGTTCACCAGTGTCGAGGAAATTGAGTTTTGAGTTGTTTTTGATATGATAAACAGAAAGTTTTGTATGAATTACTCTAAAACAATTATGTATGATATCAATATTTCGTAACGTGGTAAAAATTCTATTGGAAGACGCCATTTTTGGTAACAAAAAATTTCTGGATACAATTGTGAATGCTAAAATACTTTATTTGCTTGGAAAATATTTATTTTAATTGTTAAATATTAAGCATTAAGTCTAGCTAATTGTTGAAATTTAGTTACTTTGAGCGTAATAGAGATTTTTGTTGCGAAGTATGTATTTTGATATCGAAAAAGAAAAAAATATTTAAGAATTTTGTGTATTCAAAGTCTGAATAATAGCACGGTTTAAAATTCTTGGAAAAATATTTTTGCATACATTTGAAAGGTATAAAAATAATTATACTGTTGAAAAATTATTGTGTTTTTCAAGTTTTGATAGCGTATAACAAATAATTAAGAATTTTAGTGTATTCAAGAATAATTTTATTTTGAATGACAACACTGTCAAAATTCGTGGGAAAAAAATACGTGTGTTTATTAAAATATTTGTTTCTTATCAAAATATTTGTCTGTATAAACTAATTATACTGTTTAAAAAATCTTGAGTTAATCAAGTTTTGGTTTTAAAAAAATATGTTCGCTGGACAAAAATGGCGGACAGTAAAGCTTGAGTAAAGCTTCCTGTTTGACTAAAAAAAAAATATCGAAGCTACGAAGGCTTTTTTTTTATTAGGTTATTGACAGATGTTCGTATTTCGAATTTATTATTTCCTGTGGTTAAAATAAAGATGGTATTTATTTTTGATGCTGTTTTTTTTAAGTAAGAAGAAAAACATCTGTTGAGTGTGCTTACAAATATTCTATTTTTATTTTATTGGAAAATAATTTCGTGTATTCATTTTATTTATCTTTTGTTATTGAATATTGAATGCATAAAGAGGGATGTTGTTAAAAGTGATTTTTATATTTCTTGCATTAAAAATATAAAATTGAACATATTCTTAGAATAAATTCATCGCAAATAAATTTATTTATTTTCGCTTTATTCCCGAGTGTGTATTTATGCAATCGAAACATTTTTTTCGAATTTATAGCGTAATAGGTTTTATTAAATTGCTTGTATTAAATAAAATTAAACCTTGTTATTTGTCTTAAAAAAGATATTGACTAAATTAAAAAGGTTTATGTTTAAGAAGGCTTATGTTAAATTGCTTGTATTAAATCAAATTAAACCTTGTTATTTGTCTTAAAAAAAGATATTGAATAATTTATTAAGGTTTATGTTTAAGAATATTACTTTTATTTGTGAATTAGGATATGTTATTAAAAAAAAAGTTAATATTATATGAGGTCCATTACGAGAGTGTGGATTTGTCTCAAATATTTAAATAGGCTTTTAATATCTTGATAGGTAAAAGTAGTTAATTATTTGTTTATAAATATGGCAATTTGGGGAAAGTGTCGAAAAGTGGACTTATTAAACTTAGCCACTGAGATGAACATTGAAATAGATGCAAATGCGACAGTTTTAACCTTGAAAGAAGCCATAAAAGGTAGTGAATTTTATGAACTAGAATTCGTGGAGAGTTTTCTTCAAACTTCTGTCGAGGAAAGATTGAAGAAGGAAGAAGATGAAAGGGTCAGAGTGAGACAACTAGAAGAGCATCGATTGTTTCTAGAAAAGCAAGAATCAGAAAATAAATTTCTTCTCGAAAAATTAAGATTGGCGAAAAATGGAACAAGCGAGGCTCCAAGACACAGAGAAGATATACACCATCTGATGTCGAAATATGACTCCAAATCTGATATCAGCTTGTACTTAGTCCTTTTCGAAAGAACAGCAAAGAGAATAGGACTTCCAGAAGAGCAATGGGTGTCTCATCTAACGGGACTCTTGCCAATGGAAATGGCCCAACTCATCGCTCGAGAACCGGAAGAAACATACGAAGATTACGAGGCTATTAAGAAGGTACTTCTGAACAGATTCAAACTAAGCCCAGAAAAGTTCCGTCAACTTTTTTATAATCACAATAAAGGACCGGAGGGAACTTGGAAAGACTTTTTGTTCGAGTTGAAAAAGTATTTCTATGAATGGATAAAAGGGTTAGAAGTGAGCACCTTTGAAGATTTGTGCAATTTGATTTTGTCTGAACAAGTGAAGCGGAAGACCAGTTTGGAAATTAAAAATCATTTCATCGATGAGTGGACCCAGATGAAAAATCCGGAAAGGGTCGCAGAAAAACTGGATGAATACGAAAACGTAAGGCTGCTCATGAAAAAGAAGACATTCCCATCAAAAGAAAAATCTTTCAAACCATGGAGAGGTAAAAATCAATCTGAAACAAAGGCCCCTCTAAACGAACCAAGGGTTGAGAAGAGTGAAAATGAAAGAAGTAAAAATAATGAAGCTTTTGAAAAACGCAGGAAACCACGGTGTTTTCGTTGTAATTCTACTGAACATCTAAGGCCTGACTGTCCCTTGATGAATAAACCAGCAGGAACTTCAGACATCAACCGTCTTATAAAGAAAGGAGACGAAGATGTTATGTCACCATATACCTTCATGGCTGAAGTCAATGGATTCACTATGCCCATTTTGCGAGATACTGGAACCAGCATCGATGTTGTGTGCCGCAACCGCATCACTCCTGAAATGTTAACCGGAGAGAACATTTGGGTGCAACAACCATTGGACGAATTTCCAGTTTGCTTACCGTTGGCTGAAGTGGAGCTGAAGGGAGAGTTTGGACACGTCATAACAAAAGCAGCTGTCGTTCCATGCCAGTTAGATAAAGGAAGGTATCTGCTTGGGAACCAAACAGCAGCTTTGTTGGAGACAATGAAGAATGAAGATGTTCCTCACCAGATCAATGCCATAGAAACAAGAGCTCAAAAACGTAAAGCAGAACAAGAGCAAGCTGACAAAGACATAATTGAAGAAGCCGTGGACGAAGAGGAAAATGAGAATGATGAAATAACAATTGATGAGGATGATCTGTTTTCATTTCCACCTAAAGAAGATAACTATGAGGGCTTGGCGTTGTTGAAAGTGGATTCTAAAACTTTCTCAGATCAACAAAAAGAATGCCCTGAGCTGAAATCACTTTTGGAAAAAGTGCAAGAAAATACAGGTGAACCTGTTGGTGGATTGGAAAGGCTAGAAAATGGAATACTCGTGAAGAGAAAGATGGACAAAACAGGAGTGGAGAGACTGCTACTGGTTGTGCCTAAAAAGTATCGAAATGACTTGAAAGCCTTTTGTCATGAGGGGACATCGGGACATTTAGGAGTGACAAAAACGAAAGACATCTTTTCCAGACACTTATTTTGGCCCCAGTGTTATAAAGAAATCGAAGACTACGTTCGAAGCTGTGACAGATGTCAACGCGTTGGAAAACCTTTTGACAAAAAGAAGGCTCCTATGAAGATAGTTCCAGTGATTCAAGCTGCATGTCTTTTCCAAGATAAATGTCGATGCTTGTGGACCTTTGCCAGTCACTCCAAGTGGAAAAAGATATCTGTTGACTGCGATGTGCCTATCATCTAAATATCCTGATGCCGTCCCAGTAGAAGATATAACATCTGTGACTGTTGTTGACGCCTTATTACAAATCTTTAGTAGAATGGGATTTCCAAAGGTTTTGCAGTTAGATCAAGGAAGCTCTTTTACCAGCGCACTCAGTACAACTTTTCTCGAGAAATTCGGAATAAAAGTAGTTCACAGTTCTGTCTATCATCCACAAAGTAATCCAATTGAAAGATTTCATCGAACAGTTAAAAGAGTCTTAAAGGTGTTGTGCTTGGAGTCTGGGAGTGATTGGGAGCAAGCAATATATCCAGCTCTGTTTGCCCTAAGAACTGTTACCCATGAAAGCACTGGATTTACTCCTGCTGAACTGGTGCATGGCAAGAATCTTCGAACGCCTCTCACTCTGCTGTATGAAAAATGGTTGGACGTGGAAGAAACGGAAGGTGAGCCAGTGACTGAATATGTCTTCTCTTTGATTAATCGAATGAAGCGCTGTCAAGAACTAGCAATCTCAAAGATGGAGGAATGCCAGCAAAAGAATAAGACTTGGTACGACAAGAGGGCAGTAAAAAGAGAATTTCGAATAGGAGACCTAGTACTGATTTTTGCTACATTGAAAAGCAACAAGTTAAGCCCACATTGGACAGGTCCTGGAACAATCCTAAGAAAACTCTCTGAAACCAATTACGTTGTGCAGTTGCCTGGTGAAAAAGCCACTTCAAAGGTGTACCATGTGAATATGCCGAAGCCATACTATAAACGACCAGAAGAAATAAATTATTTGATAAGTGATCTAGAAGGAGAAAATGACGAGGAACAAATGGAAATACCTTGTGTGGACTCTAACCCAAATATATTGGACCTTGAAGAGATGTTTCAAGATTACGGCGAAAGTTCAAACATGAATGAGGACCAAATCGCTCAAATGAAGAACCTAATTTGGAAATATATGAAGTGTTTTTCAAACGTCCCAGGAAAAACCGAACTAATCATGCATGACATTGAACTTAGCGAAGAACAGTCCATCCTTTCAAAGCCTTATCGAAGATCGCCAAGACAAAATGCAATTCTGAAAACCGAAATACAGAAGATGCTGGATCTGAAAATCATAGAAATTGGTTTTTCAGATTGTACTTCACCAATGATTCTTGTAGAAGCACCTGGTAAGGGTCCGAGGCCTTGCATTGACTATAGGAACTTGAACAAGATCACAAAAACAAAGTTCTTTCCTCTTCCAAATATAGAAGAAAGAATTGAAATAGTGTCTTCTGCTCAGTACATAACAGTTCTAGATTTGTCTAAAGGCTATTGGCAAATTCCCCTCACTGAGCGAGCCCAAAGACTGGCAGCATTTGTGACTAACTTTGGCACATATAAACCCTTAAGGATGCCATTTGGTCTAAAGAATGCTCCTTACGAATTTAGTAAGATGGTATATCAACTTCTAGAGGGATGCGAAGAGTACGCAGTTCCCTACCTCGATGACATAGCGATTTTTTCGAACAGTTTCGCTGAACATCTAAAACAAGTCGATATAGTGCTGAAAAGAATAGAAAAGGCGGGTCTAACCGACAAGCCTTCAAAATGTAAATTTGCTCAAGCGCGAGTGCAGTATCTTGGACATATTGTTGGACAAGGTCTTAGGAAGCCAGCCGAACTAAAAATTGAGGCGATCAAGAACTTTAGCCCACCTAAAAGTAAAACCGAAGTTCGTGCCTTTTTAGGGTTAGCCGGTTACTATAGCCGATACATTCCAATGTTTTCGTCGATTGCTGCCCCTTTAACTGATTCTTTAAAAGGGAAAGCTAGACCTATTACGTGGACTAAAGAATGTGAGGAAGCATTTGACAAGCTAAAGAACTGTCTTTGTAACTATCCTGTGCTGTCCTCACCAGACTACCAAAAACCGTTCATAGTTGAAACTGATGCGTCAGATCAAGGAATGGGAGTAGTTTTGTCCCAGTTGGCAGACAATGAAACTGAAGAACACCCGATTATATACCTAAGCAAGAAATTTACTAGTGTTGAAAAACGATATAGTGTCAGTGAGAAATAGTGTGCCGGCCATCATCTTTGCAGTTTCAAAACTTAAGTGTTATCTCGATGGGAATTTCTTTCAAATTGTGACTGATCATAATCCTTTAGTGTGGCTGAATACTCACGCGAGTTCTAACGCACGTTTAATGCGATGGTCACTAATATTGCAACCTTTTAATTTTGAAGTTATTCATCGAAAGGGAAAACTGCACCAAAATGCAGATGGATTGAGCCGGATCCACACTCTCTAAAAAAAAAAAATGTGTGTATGTGCCCAATTTAATGCTTTTTGCATTTATTTCTATTCATACTTACATTTATTGCTTTTCATGTGTTTATTTTAAATTTAGTTTTTTTCGACACTGGGGATTGATAATTTTTGTTTGGCACTTGCCTAGGTTCCTGGAACAATTACATAACTCTTGTATGAACACTAATCATAAACTTTCTCATTCTTCGAAAGTTTCCCCAGGGGAGGAGGAATCCTGTAACGTACCTGATCCGTGGCCCTCTAGCGGCCACTCCAGAAGTTCCCCGCCGAAACGGAACGAGAACAGAACTATTTTTGAAACTGGATGTTATGGACGAATAGAGATGCTTGTGTCCGAAATCGGACTGATTGATTTGAAAAGAACCTTTTTAACATTTTAAATAGATGCTTTAAAATAAAGAAGCTGAAGTAAACTAACTTTTAAAAAAAATGTGTTTTTAAATAAATCTTGGAACTTTGAATGTTCTCTTGTTCGTGTCTTGTAATTCGTTACAATATTAAGGCGTTAATTTTTTTTTCTTCTTAAAGTAATATGTCATCATGTGCACGTCCTTGGAGGTCACGTGTTTTTTTTACCCCTATGCAAATTGACCCATCTAACGAATAGCCTGACTATGTTAGTCAGTTTTGATTCGTATAAGTTAGTCAACGTTTTGCAGTCAACTAACTTATTTTGGTTAGTAATATGGAATCGTTTATTTTTCGTTTATGCAAAACAAAAGGGTCATTTATCAGAAAACGTACAATTTGAGGCGAAACATTTTGAAAAAATTTTGCTGAAAGTTTTTGAAACTTAAGATTTGAGTGACACTTACATACTACATTGAGACTATAACATCGATCCAGATCATACAATTAATTTTCTCATTAAAATTTAACTTTAAACATTCGGCTTTCTACGGATATGATGATTTATGAGTTTTAATACCCGATATTAACATAATTTTTTATAGTGTAGGTTTTCAAATATCTAGAACATATTTATAAATACGAAATATATAATATATACATCATATTGGTGTGAAACTCAAAGTAAAATAAGTAAAAAAAAATAATCGAAAATTATATTTGTATTGATGTAGCTTTTTACAACAAACTAAAACAATTATTTACGATGTAGCACTCGACAGTTAATGAAGTTTATTTGCTAAAAAAATAATAATTTTAAAAACATCTTAAAATTTTTAAAAATTATCGCTTAATGTATACTAATGACACCTGTCTACAGTTATAATCTATAGCACTTTGACTACATCATACGATTAACCATTTAGACGTCGTCTACATTTGGATAAGTCTATTTTCCCCAGCTTTTTTTCGATAACTTGACTTTCAATTCTTCGTTTTGTCCAATAATATTTCTAATGTAATAAATTTAACTGTTAATTAATAACTTTAATAAATTAACTTATAATAAATTGTATGGCAAAACTTTATTGATACAAAACCTTTTTTTTTGCATGGACTTTATTATCATAAGACTCTTCTGCTAAAAAAAAAAAGGAACTGAAAATTGAACATCAAGAATTGCATATTTTTAACTAAGCATTAATTAGTAACTTTAATTTTCATTAAACTAAATTAAAAAATTAAGTAATAAAGGAGGTATAGATCACTTTATATATAGATTGGTCCAATAAGATATTAGTTATTTAAGGTATATGGCAATTCTAAGCAATTTAGTCTCCTTTCTTCTATTCAATATTCGTCATTTCTAGACCATCTGCATTTTCATGAATTTAAAGACTGCCTTTAAAATTAGTCAGGTTTCTGTGAATGCTATCAATACGTTTGATTTCTTCTCCTTCCGCAATAGATGCATTATTATCTTGACAACATTCCTTCATTTTGGGTATAAGTAATTCAATATTGTAGACCTCAGTTCCTCTACCAACAAGGCTGCTTGAACTCCTTCATAATTTTGCCATCTAACATCCTTGCCTAATTTAATGTTTCCTTTTTTTTCAAGCAAATTTTTTATCGCAGGCATCTTTATCCTGTATCAAGCATATAAACAGTTTAAAAGAATGTTTAAGGATTAAAAACTTATAAATTGTAAGCAATAAGTTGAATTTTACATTAAAAATATTGTTGTTAAGCAAAATGTTCTAAATAATGGTAATTGTTAGGTATATAATTACTGTTGCTTTCTTACAGAATTTATCTATTGCAAAATATGAATTATTCTAATGGTAAGTCCAAATTAAATAATGCTTCATTTATAAGAGTTTAATCACCAACATTAACTTTAAAAAATTATTAATACATTACAATTTAATAATATTTTAAGCTTTACTTTATTATATTAGTTCACCCAGGCAAAATGTAGTGTAATTATAATGTATTTTTTATATAAAATCAATTTTTCTAATATTAATTACGACGTCATGTCCGTGGATACATAAATCATGTCCGTGTGCCTTAAATACATAGACATGATGGTACACGGACATGATGAAATAGTAAATAGAAGCTCATAGATGCAAAAGTTTTAGGCTTAAAAGAGCAAAACATGCAAACTGTGCTTATTTAAATTATTTCTCTCTCTAAATAACAAATTATAAGTTCAAAACATTGACTTACCTTCCTATATCTTGACCACAGAAATTACCCTATGATCTTGTCAATAGTTGTTTGTTAACTTTTAACTTCGAATTACTTTTTATTTACTGCAGTATCCAAACTATAGACGTGACATAACGTTTATTGTGTATGATTGAATACTGATAAGACTGAAGCAAAGTAACTGCGGTCCTCCCCAGATACTTATGCATGCTAAATAATACGTTGTACTGAAACATAACGAAAATCTATGGGACATTTTACTTTCTCAGAATTTATGTATTTATATCCTTTGTAATGAATACATTTTGTGTTATATCTGTTCTAGTATTGGCGATTCAATTAAAAACCGAAAACTATTACAAAAAACTGGGATTTAATTAGGATTTACATTTAAATAAAACAGTCCACAGACATGACGATGAGACAGCCCACGGGCATGATTTGTCATAGTCTGTAGATACAAATTTAGACACAAAATACTTAATTTTTCCCAATGTTTCAACGTTACTAAGTAGATAAAATATTCATTATCTTAAATTAATTCAAATTTCAGCATAACTTTCCTCCATGTGGAAGATATCTTAAGGAGACATGGTTTTGTAAGTTTTGTGAAGAATGACAGAATAATTCTCCATTTCAGTGATCCGAATAATGCTCCGAAACAGTCATTTCTAATCGACCCTGAATCCAGTCCAATATATTTCTGTTACTCATAGTCATCTAATGACTAAGCAATAGTTTACCCTATTAAAAGTCGGCATAAAAACGAAAATTCTTCCACTTTAATGTAACTTTTTACAGCAGGAAAGGTAAGCATCTTGTTTCCATACTTTTAACCATTTCCATGCATTATTGAGATTAAGAATATCTAGCTTTAAAACATATGTTTATAAAACTTTATAAAGTTAATGTTCAGCAAACAAATTTCAATTTTTTCTAAAGCAATTTTAAATAGATTTAAAATCTAAATCAAATCTCTAAAATTACTTAAAAATGTTAATCAAATCTTTTTTCATTATGAATTAAAAGCTGCAGCTTTAAATTATAAATTTTTTTTTAAAAATAATATAAGTTTTTAAAAAATTCTTGATATTCATTAGAAAATTAAAATTACTTTAGAACAAATAAGTCATTTTAAGCCTTTCAGTGCCACATATTCGACCAGTATAGTTAAATAAAAATTATTTTTCTTCCGTTTGGTTGCATTTTTGCAGAAAGTAGCAATTTAGGTTATTTGCTAGCTATGCATATGCAATACTTGAGTCCCGAACGCGTATATATTCATCCGTGGTAATTAACTGGTTAAACCACCGTTGTCTCGTTAAATCACCTCAAGTTTGTTGCCACTGTAGCGTGACAGTTTTAGTAGGGACGAATTAGCTGCCGGGTGGTTTGTTTGTGACAACGGTTGACTTAAATGTAGGAGTGGCCGTTCAGTTAAAGTATTAAAGAGTATAAGCCGAATTAAAATAATTTTATTGTTCTTTCTTTGTAAAGCTGATTAAAAGAAATGTTATGCATTTTTATAAATTTGTTTCAGTTAAGAAATAAAATGTCTGAAGAATTATGTGAATTTGAATCATATAATAAGAGTTTTGTTCTGTACAGATTTCTTAAAGGTATTTTAATTATACTTTTTAAATATTTAACAATGCTTGCAATGCTTCTCACATAAAAATTATTATATATTATTATTTACTATTTCTTTAAACCACATATTCTGTGCAGAATTATTTTATTGTCATTTAATTTTGGTTATTTTTTAAAAAATTATTATTTATGTGTAAATTTCATGTTATTAGACGGAAGTTGAAACTCCAATTTCAAATTAACAATTTATTAAAATTGCGGATTACTATTAATATGAAAATAACATCGTCACTGTTAAAAATTAGGCACTTTGTTTCACCAAAAATATGGTTCCTAGTAGCTGCAACGGCTGTGTGGTGAAACGTTAACCATATTTTTGGTATTCGGTTGAACCATTTCTCAGGTTTTTGTTTCCAAATCCAAAAAAATGGTTCAACCAAACACCGAAAAAAAGGTGAAACATTTCACCATACAGCCGTTGCAGCTACTAGGAACCAATATCATGGTGAAAGGAACCAATATCATGGTGAAACCAAGCACAAATTTTTTAACAGTGTTTAAAAAACTTACTCTTTGAATATTTTGTGTAATCCTTTTTGTTATTGTCACTTATACGATTTTTCTATTTTAGCCAGACAATGGGATACAAACAAGGCAGAAATTCTGTTCAAAAAGGTAATTAAAAATTTAGGCTTCACCCCTGCATATTTGTTAATACTATATTTGCACAAATAGTTAAAGTGTAATTACATACATTACGTGCGTCAAATATCGGTTTAGCCTATTTTACACCTATTGTGTATTTTTTGCATCAGACAAGTTTTAAGTCTTGTACTTAAACCAAAAGTTAAAAATATTACACTGCAAAAATAATTGTAATATTTTTTATTTAATTTAGTAACTTATTACCGCTTTAATCTTAGTTGTATTGAGTTTTTGCTTTGTGAACATTTTTCTCGTATTTTGGGAAAATAAATCCTCAGGAAGTTTAATCTTTTAAAGCGTGTTTCTTTTTACAATTATGTGTACCTAGACAAGTAGGAAATAATGCCAATTGCTGAAACAAAGGAATGTCAAAACAAATAAACCAAATACCCGTGCATTTTTAAAATTTTGTGACAAACCAGTAAGAACGTCTATAATCATTTTTCACGTATAACTTTTAAAACAAACAAAATAAAGAAATAAAAAAGAACGAATGTTGAGATCCTTTAATTTAATCATAATAATTATAAACCAGTAAACATATTTGCCTGGCAAAAAAATAATAAATAAAAAAATCTAAGTTTCGAACAAAATTTAAATGGTTGACGCCATAGAGTGTTTTTAAAGTTAAGAACCTTGGAAAAACAATGTTTTTTTATTTAAAAAAAAAAAACTCAGAATACAGAAATTTTAAAAACTATTCTATAATTTACTTGAAACGTAAACTTATATTTTTTTAAAAAAATGTTCTTGTAGTCTATGTGAGACCATTCAACAAATAAAAACCTTGCTTTATATATAAAACATAATTTCATCGTGGTATTACACTGTAATTTCATCGTGGTATTATACTGTAATTTCATCGTGGTATTACACTGTAATTTCATTGTGGTATTACACTGTAATTTCATTGTGGTATTACACTGTAATTTCATTGTGGTATTACACTGTAATAAAATTGAGCGAACGTTATTTTGTCAACAAAGTAGAAGCTGACAAAGTGATACCACCATGTTTTCGGAGCAACATTTTACTGATTTTTACAGTGTATGGAAGTTATAGTATTTTAAAAATTTATTCATTTTTAATTGTAGTGCATTCAATGGAGGAGAGAGAACAACCTAAAATAATACCAGCCACCTGAAGTATGTGTTTAACGAACTTAAAATAGAAAAATTTTCCATTAAAAAAAACAGTAATAATTTAGGATTGAAATTTGGTTTTACAAGTTACCAACATTTTTCTAATTGTTTAGGGGGACTTGCTTATTGCTTTGCTTATTTTGCTACCTAGTAATTTTCGAGAAATCCACCGTTGACGTCGCATTGCCTCATGGTGATTGACAGTTGTCTGGCTCTACGTAATCGAAAGAGTGTCTCGTTACTTTTGTAGCCCCGGTTCAAGGCTAATCAGACCAACCAGAATAATTATGACTTCAACTAAGCTCATTGAAAAATATGAGGATTGTGTTGCGAAATTGTAAATGAAGGCTAATATTTCAAATTTAACTACAAATTTTCAGCAATAATAAATAAATTAAAATTAGGAAGAAGAGCCACTAAGCACGTTAGCACCATGCTTTTATTTTAAGCGGCCTTATGCAATACCAAAACGCAGACCCGGGCGATACCACCACATGAAGAAAAAAAATATTGCCAAAAAGTATCCCCTTGTATTTTGAACTGGTACACATTAAATCTGCTGTGGTTCACAGTTTTGAAGCTATAAGGAAGCGTTATTGGTAGTTCAGGTGTTAGCTTCATCATTTGACAGCAGATCTAAATCAAGAGGCTGGTCGCCAATAGCCCTCGTGTTGCTCTAGTGCAAAATTATTTAAACTAAAACCAATCAGACATTAATTGGTTATTTAAAACCTATTTATTAAAAACCTATTTGTTTGCTTATTTTAATCCGGGTAAATTTTACAGGTTTTTTTGCAGTAAGCAAATAAGTAAAACAAATAGTAGCATATTTCCATGTAAAATAAAGGGCAATGCTGCCTATGGTAATGTGGGAATGGTGTATGTTTTTATTTTTTTTTTATTTTGGCAAAACAATGCCAAATTTTCCTAAAAGGCACTTCACATTAAACTTGAGTTACTTCAATGATAACTTAGTAAGTTGCTGTGACGATTTACTTGAGAATTCAGACATCTTGGGTAGCGTTATAAATAATGTATTAGTTTTTAAAATATATTTACCAGAGCGTTTAGAAAATCAACCTCCATTCTCTTTTTTCTTTTCACAACAACATTGACACACATAGTTTCATAACATCTTCAGTCACGTTCTTTAAAGTCTGTTTTTTAAATCCTTACAGACTCCTCCCCACCAAGGGAAGACATTTGATAGAAGAGAAAAAGTCTTAAAAGTTCACAGTCTTTAAATATCCAAAGTCTTAAAGAGTCCTAAAGTCTTACTATAAGTCCCTAGGAGTTTTGGATCAGTGCAACTAATTAACAAGTGCCTAATTTTTTTTAAAGTTCCTGTAGGGTTATAAATTAAAATTAAAATGCTTAATAATATTAAGGTAAGACTAACAACTTCAGAACTACAATGTGTACGCATGCAACAACTAAATTACAATTCATGGAAATCTACTCAGGGTATCGGCATTTTGATGGAGACATCCCTTTCTGTGAACAACCTCATAATTGAATGGTTGTAATGTGAGGGTCCATCTCAAAAGTCGCGGATTAGTCCCTGTATTTTTCTTTAGCCAGACCAAAGGATTGTGATCAGTCTGTATGGTGAATTTTTGTTGCCCGTCAAGATAGCATTTTAATTTCTGAATGGCATACGCAATGGCAGCACATTCCCTCTCTGTAGTACTGTACTTTTGTTCTACAGGGGAGAATTTCCTACTGAGGTACATTATTGGGTGTTCTTCATTATCCTGATTTATCTGGGACAACACCACGCCAATTCCAAAGTTTGAAGCATCGCACTGAATGATGAATGTAGCGATGAAATCAGGGCTGTATAGTACTGGCCTTTCTGAAAGTCTTTTCTTTAGTTCTTCAAAGGCGTCTTCACAAGTAGAGGTCCAATTTATTGATGACTTTACGTCCTTTCCTTTCAAAAGATCTGTTAATGGAGCCGCAATTACCGAAAAATCTGGTATATAACGTCGGTAATAACCAGCAAGTCCTAAAAAGGATCTAATCTGGGTTTTCCCTTAGAAAAAATTACCATAGAAAAACTTATGGGAATCTATGGTAACCGATGGAAACCGTAAGATTGTGTATGGTAATCGTATGGCAATGTACCATAAGCTATGGTTCTCTTATGGAAATGTACCATATACATATGGCAAACTTATGGGAACACACCATAGATTTATGGCATGGTTATGGGAATATGGCATAGGGTTATGGCAAGGTTATGGTAAAGTTCTATACACCTATGGCAAGTCTATGAAAACACACCATAAGCTTATGGTAAGGCAATATATATCTATGGCAAGCTTATGGGAACATAATAAACATGCGTCGTCTATATGGTAAAGTGCCATAACTGCCTTAGGGTTATCTCGGGCTTGAAGGGATACCCCACTAGTTGTCGAGGTATCCATTCCTTCGTAGAAAAGCATGACTACCAATCGACATTAGAAATATTTTAATTAAAGTATAAGTTACCAATTACAAGATGTTATTCATTATACATTTAAGGTTTTAAATCACATTCTGTATTAGCGTAAAGTCATTATAAGTTGAGTCCTATACACTAGACGTGTAAAGATAGGCAGATGCGGAAAACGCACACCACACCTTGTCGAATCGCCGGTAAGGAAGAGAGTGTTCCATGTGATTCTCGCCGGTCCTTGGAGCGAAACGGGAGAAAGTTGAGTTGTCCTTCGGCGGCCGCTCGGAGGGAGGAAAACCTAATAGCTTGGTTTGGTTTGTCCTTGAGGCGGAGTTAGTGGCGACCGCCGCAGTACTCCCTCCCCAGATTTCGAGCTACCGAAATCGAACAGGTCGTCGAAGGGCTCTTCCGGAGTTTGATGTCCTCAGAATCGGGATCAGCCGGCAAGTGTCGTCTGCTGCGGTTGTTGTTTCGGTGCGGGATGCCGTGTGACGGGTCCTTGGGCCTGTGCGAGGGTCGGTTGTTCGGGAAACCTGGCTGGACCCACATTGCCACAATTGTGTACAAGATATCTATTGTTAATCTACGTGATCCATTAGCCGTTCGAGATGTCTATTGGACGTCTATGACATATCTGTCCACAAAATCTATTCTTTGGATATATATTAGATATCTCTGTGTAGACTAATTTAGACATAGACATTTAGGACATCTAATAGATAAGCATCAACTCTTATTTGTTAGACATCGATATTATGGATATCTAATAGATGCGCACGTCGTTATATTTTTCGACTTACCAAAATTATATTTCTATTAGATGTCTAAATCAAGGACTTCGAAGATATTGGTTTTTGTGTTAGATACTTCGTAAAAAAATGGATTTTCGAGAGCTTCGCAATGAATTTTCTCATCTTTTCTTTACATGCGCATGTCCACATTTATCCACTACACGTCTATAAATGTCGTATGATGTCTATAAATTTCATATAACCTGTAGAATTCAACTTATATCCACTAGTAGTCCATTTTAACTAAACTGAATCTATGAGGTCTATAAAAATTATAAAATTGATTACTAATTGACGTCATATCTAAAGTACGTATTTATATCTATTAGTCGTCTACTGCAACCAATAAACGTCATTGAGATCATTGTTGGCTCTGGTTTCAACTTCTTATGGATATTCGGCTATGAATACCAAATTATTAAAATCTGATGAATGATCTTTAAAAGAAGTAATATTGATTAAAAAAAAAGTTCATCATCTGCCAAATATTTGCCTTTCCAGTTTTACGCGTTAAAATATACATATTACTTAAGAATATGTCTTTAACATTAAAAAAATATATGTATATAGTTATGCTATATATTTTTTAATTTCGGATTTAAATTAGTAAACTTTTTATGCCTGTTTCTAAAAAAGATTAGGGCAAGAAACAAGAAAGTTTGCTGAAAAATAGAGAAGGGCATTATATGATATGCCGAAGATTGATAACTATTATTTTAATTACTAATAGTTGAAAAAAAAATTACTTTTACTTTATTTTAATACAGATGGCAGCACTGACAGCCCATTAGGGTAAAAAAAAAACAAGTACACTGCTTAAGCGCCTAAACCTGAGAAAAAGCGCGTGACGTCACATTTTGACGTCACGCCGTACCAGAATAAGGCGGTGGTCAAAAAGTGTCAACCTGAACCTAGGGAAATATTGACGGTCGACAGAAAGTGTCAAACATTATGTGATTCGGACTTCAGAATGGATCCGCGTGCGTCGTATTTTGGCCCTTGGCATCGCTATCTTTATGAAGATGAATTATCATCGGAAGAAAGTTCAGAGGATGAAATGTAAAAAAAACATAGAGCATAATATTTGTTTGGCAACATTTAAAGTCAAATGACGAAAAGTTACAACAATATTTTCGTTTGAAGCCCAGCCTCTTTAAATATGAGCTTGTGTATATCAAACAAGATATATATTTTAAATTAAATACTTGAAACGATGTATACATGAATAAATGAAATTAATAATAAATTTCTTCGATATGTACTTGTATTGCAGCTAGCATACTTGAACTTGTCTATACAATAAAACTATCATTCAAAATTCTTTTAACTTTGAATACGGATATTGTTATAACTAGACAATGTTATTAAACAAACTCCAAAATAAATATTCCAATTAAATGAAATAAAATTTTTAAAAAAATAAAGCTTAACGTGTTGATGAATTAAATTCCGCAGTTAAAAAATATAGACCAAAGGGGTTTTTATCTCTAGAAGGTACAAAACAGAGTTAAAATAAAACATATATTACAACATTTTAGCCGAAATCCGATTTATATCCATTTTCGTTTCTTTAATTAATGATTTTTTGTAATTAAAATTATCTTTTTTTGAATGATCTTGTTGTTCCTTACAAAATCAATGAAGATCTCACCCTCCTCCATTGAAAAAATGAATTTTCGGGTTCCGCATTTGACATCCTGACCACTTTTGTTGCCCACAAAGCAAAAAAACAACCAAAAATCACCACTGTTCAGCAACAGACGGCTGATAAAAACGTTGGAGCCACCGTTCCCCGAAGCACTCCAGGCGACAGACTATAGCGGAGGTGAACGATAGATGGACAACGCTCCCTAGGAAACCCAACCGGCTTGTTCTTGTTTGTATTGTACTCGCTTTCATTCATGGGCTCAGAGCTTTAAGCAGGCAAAGATTAAAAAGAAAACTTATTTCGTCAAAGGAATACGACAGTGGGATCAGTTCCACTTCAACTGGAGCCTGATTTCCGGCAGGACAAACGGGCACGTAGCCTGAGCCCTCACTTCGAGGGGGGCTTACAAATTTGCTTTAAAAAAAAAATATTGTGGGGAAAATGTGCCAAAATTCGTTGCCACAAAAAAAATCAATTGAATTAAGTGCAATTAAATTTTTCAAAGGCAAAACCCTATAATTATTCACTGAAAAAAAAATCTTACAAAAAACCATAATTGTATGGTAATGGTATTTCTAGTAATAAAACCAGAATACCAGGTACTTAAACCATTCAATTAGTAACCTTACTATTCGTTTTGGTAACGGATTACTAGAATTTCTGGTATCTAAAATTATAGCTATTTTTACCCGTACATTTGGTAAGATTACAACTATGAAAAGTAAGTTTACCACCACAAATGGTTTTCCTACCTTACGCTTTGTTTTTATACGGGAAGCATGGTTAAAAAACCAAATTAATTTCCAGAAAGCATCGGTCTTTTTACCATATGCTTGGTGATCGGATCATTAGCTGAAATTTTGACTACCAATATACGTATGGTAAATGTCACTCATCAAACATGGCGGTGCTGTGTTGCAGTCATTTGTAGCAACTCGAAAGAAGTCATATAAGCAAACTAAACTAATTATACTAGTAGTATATATTGCATTTTATTGAAAGTAGTATGAAAATGGAGCTCCGCGCGACATTTCCCGATGGATCCGGTACATTTCTTGCGAAATGAAATTTAAAATTTATAATAGAAATACGGTGATTACGCATGGAGTTTACGTAATCTTATTTGGTAATATTAACTTTGTACACGGCAATAATACTATTGTATACGGTAATAAAACCATTGTATACGGTAATGAAATCACTATATACGGTAATAAAACCACTACATATGGTAGTAAAACCACTACATAAAGTAATAAAACCAAATGCGCTACCAAACATCATGGTAATGAAACCATATTTTTCTAGTAATTTTACCATAAAGTCACTACCAAACAGATACTGGTAGATAAACCAAATTTTTTGGTGTTCCATATGAGCCAGAAAATACGATTAAATATACCAGATTCTGGTAGTTGGACTAGAATTTTTTTTCAGTGTTATTTTCTTTGTTATTTTTAAATATTCTGTAATATCCATGCGAATAAATCTTAGTATTTAAAATATAATGACATGACAAGATGATAGGTCCCTGATGTTGTATCTAATGGGCATTAAAATGAATACTTTAACATTTTGGTAGGCCAATTTTCCTTATAAGTTACAATCGATGTAGGTATGTTGCCATTGCAAACCATTTGGGGCTAAACCGTACACTTCTGTGCGATTTAGCCCCAATCTGTGCCTCGCTTCAATATATTAAAATAACCTTATATTCTATCACTTAACCAATCATCGCTAACAACCAAAAGAGAGCTTAAGATAAATAGTTTATCATGATCTTACAGTTACTAGCATACAAGAAAAGATTCTTCACTTACCTTTTATTTAGAACTGGATGAAAATTTTAAGAAAATGAGTAAAACCAGGTTTTTTTTACTGAGGCACTGATACTCATACGCATAGCTAAACGATATCTATATTGTAAACTTGCGCGATCTGCCGATATACTATAACACTTGACGGGATAGTCTAGCTCAAAACCTAGGTCAAAAAATGGGTGTACGGTTTAGCCCCACTCTCCCCTAATAGCAAGCTTATTTAAATTTTCGGAGGTCGTTAAAAATATTAGCAGAAACTGACCGACCCATTTATATCTAAACTGTATCCAAAAATTAAACAACTGCCAAATATCAATCTCGCGCCGAAGGAAAATCGAATCGTAATAATATATCTTAATCTAATTGATATTTTTGTAAATTTGCACACTGAAAAAAAAAATTCTAGTCCAACTACCAGAATCCGGTAGATTTAACCGTATTTTCTGGCTCATATGGAACACCAAATAATGTGGTTTATTTACCAGTATCTGTTTGGTAATGACTTTATGGTAAAATTACTAGAAAAATTTTGTGTAATTAAAAATTAACTTAAGCAATAAATAAATAATTGAACAAAAAATTTATAAAACAAACAATTCATTTTTAAAAAAAAAATTACTTATAGTTAATAAAAAAGAATGCACGCGTATACAAGTATCGCACAACGGGAATTTTTTTGTTTTGTTTTGGCAAAGGGAAAATTGCATGTGCAAGTTAGGCTTAACTTTAACAGCGTGTAGTATTTGGCTATGAAGTTACAATATAATGGGACTCGCCGTATAACGAATATTCAAGTATAAGAGTTATTGTAAAATATCAGTTGAACAGCTTAAAAATTGTTTTTCTATAATTGTTTTTGTCATCAAAAATCAAGCTATCGGCCAAATTTCGATCAGGTTTTATGAATGGCAAAATGAGATTTGGTCACAACACATTGCCATGAGAATCCTGTCCTGGTATCGGATGATTATTTCATTGAATTTCATTGAAAATGTATCTTCCAAATAAAAATTTTAAGGAACGAATAACTCGTTATAATTATGTTTTATCACAAAAAATATTTGATTGTTTTTGGTTCTAGTTTCAATAACAAATTCAATTTTATTTCTGATTGTTTTTATAGCCACGTGTACGACAATGGCAATAAAAATACTTAAAATAAGTGTAAAACATTTGTAGAGAAAGAAATTCTTATTAATTTATTCAGAGTTATAGAACATCGTTAGCTTGAGGCCGAAATACGTTATTTGCATAAAACGTGTTTTAATAAAAATCGGAAAAGGGTTATTACTTTTAACTGCAGAAACCTAACATTGTATTTCTTAATAAGGTATAACTTTCAAAACATGCAGTCCTAGTTGGAAATAGCAGATAAATATTTAATCGTTAAAAACCTCTGAAATACTACTATTTACTCGTTGATAGCAGATAGATAGCTTTGTAACTTAAAGTAAAAATAAGAAATAATCTTTCGTCTAGAACTTGTTCTTCAATAAATAGGGAAAAGAGGATTACATTAGAACACGCTTTTTGTAGTTTTTTATTTTTTATTTTAATTTTAAACCCTTTAGGTGTGGTAATAAATAGAGCATAGAGCTCTCAAACAAACCAAACCCTTGCAAAAAAGTATTTCTTGACTCGTTTCTTATGTCATACAATATATTGTATTGCAAAATTTAACTGAAAACAGCTCTAGAAATATTTAAAGCAAAAGAAAGGAAAGTTTTAGCCATAAATCCGTATTTTATTTCAAAATATTTTTGATAAAAACTGTAATCCTATTCCTTAGCTGTAACCGCCGTAATGTATTCTTGTCTAGTGATAGTGTTTGTTTACTTTTTAATGTGTTTAAAATGTTTTTTTTAATAAATCTTAAACTTAATCTTAACCTTCTTAATCAACTAAAGATGAAAAGAAGATAAACTAGGTAAGTCCTTTTGTTTTCTCATTATTTTTATTGTTTGTAGATCGTTTTTTAACTCATCGGATCAACTTATGGGCAATTTTACCACAACAGATATTGGTAACTATTTGAACTATTCGGGTGCGATGCGTAGCCAAGTGAGGTTGCCGAAACTCCCTTTGGTTTGAGGAGTTGTTTTGGACCTAGATGCTTTACGAATCTCGTGGTGGTGTTATCGAATTGTGTTTATGTTTCGTACTTCGTATTTTTTTTTCTTTTTTCGCGATTGGGACTTGGAATTGTTGGAGAAGATAGCGCGCTTTATGTAAATCACTTGGTTTCCATTTCTCACTGATAGGGTGCCTTTGTATAAATATCTTGCTAAACTGTAATAAAGTGTTCTTGTTATGTTTTTACTCATGCCTAAGTTCATTGACCAACCACAAATCCGACATTTGGTAGCAGAGCGTGGTTTGGATTCGTCGGGTTTGTTGGTTGGTGGTCATTTAAGTGTAAATGCTAAATTGTTAATTAGCGTGTAGTTAATTGTGAGGCATTTGGAAAAATGGATAGATATCCTGCTATACCAGTTTTGACAGGTACGAATTACCTGATCTGGAAGCTAAAAATCGAGTCGGTGCTATGTTTTTCGTGGACTAAGCGACGTCATCAAAGGAGATACGCCTACCGATGAAAATAAACTGTCTGAGGGGGTCCAAGCAGAAACTCTGAGGGGTAGCCTACATCAAAAATGTCCCCGAGTGATGAAAAAGCATTACAATAGGGCCCAAAGATTGAATGCAAAACAACTGTTGGGTAGCATTGCAAGAACTTTACCGGGACTTTAGAGGATAGAAAACTTGATGCTGGGAA
>JAFNEN010001175.1:0-47038 GCA_019343175.1 Oedothorax gibbosus
TGTGCAACTAATTTTTAATTTAAAAATAATATTAAAAAATTGAATCTCCCACCAATTTTTATGCACCCTTTGAAACCTGAAGGGCTGTTAAAACTGCACCACGCTTTTTTCCTCTGCCTCTATTATGGTTCAAAGCAAACATTTATATCAGAAACTAAAATTATTTTATTTAAGATCCACTATACATAACCAAAAGAGCAATTATGTAAACATTTCAGGCAGAACGAAAAAAGACTCGCACGGAATAACTAATGTTTACATAATTGCTCTTTTGGTTATATTTTTTTTTAAATCTGTAGGAATATTGATTGTTTATAACTGACTTTCAAATTATGAAATAAATATTTTAATACCTCATAATGTTTACATAATTGATGTTTTTGCTTATGTATATTAGATGTTAAATAAGATAAATATATACAAACGCCGGTCTGTTATAAGAAACTATCTCTGTAGGAATATTAAGAGATAGTTTCTTATAACGGTCCGGCGTTTGTATATATTGTCAACTGACTGTACCGGGACTCGATCGCAGGACCTTCCGATCCCGAGACCGAGACGCTGACCACTAGGCTCACTACGGCCGCCCCAAAGTTATTTGCTCACCATTCTTCCACCAAAGAAATTTTAAGTAGTCTCTATCTGTTTCAGCCAAACTGATCCGCAGAAATGCCTTTTTTTATGTCAGCTGTCACTGCAATAGCATGTTCTCGAAATTGAATCAACTTCTCTGGTATCTTTAATGCTAGGACACATTAGAAAAATCATCACTTCTAAATCTAAGGAGATTATTTTGCCATTGTACAGGGGATTGGTAAACCACATCTGGAATATGCTGTTCAGTTTTGGTCCTCTTTCCTCAGAAAATATATCGATTTGCTTGAAAAAGTTCAGCATAGGGCTACAAAAATTATTAAGAGTTTATCAGGTATCGATTATGATAACAGATTACAATCTGTAAACATGTATTTCCTAGATAATAGAAGAACAAAAGAGGCGAATTAATTCAGTTATTCAAATTCATCAAGCAGGGAGACATGGGCTTAGTTTTTAACTTAAATGGACGAACCAGAGGACATGGCCAGAAATTAAAAAAAATTCTGCTTCAGAAAGGAGGTGTGAGGTTTCAGTTACCTTGAGGGATTTCCTCGTAGTTCTGTGCTCCTTGGTCTGCTCCTGTGTTTGCCTAAACCAACCTCAGTGCGGCACATTGACTGTAATCATCAACGTTCCATAGCGCAACTGCGTACGTGGCATAAACCTACCTCCGTGCGGCGTGCCTCGTGATCAGGATCTGGCAGCAGCAGCAGATATAGGCTATATCTGGCAGCAGATATAGAGTGTGTGGGACAGGAGGCTACAAATTGTAACTTGTTGTTTTATTGTGCTGAGTTCTTGACTGGATTTTAAATATTCTTAATAAATAGTTTACTTTTACCTCTTCGATGATTCTTCCATAAAATCTACACTCGTCACAGAGGTAAGAAAGCCTTATTTTTACAACAGAACTGTCAATGAATGGAATGCTTTACCAGATTATGTTGTTTACTCGAAGATAGTAGAAGAATTAAAAAAGTATCTCGATAGTTATTGGAGACTGGTAAAAAATTAGAAATTTTTGGACCAACCTTGCTGAGCCTCTGGCCTGTTGTTGGTCGACAATGATGGTTGGGAAAAACAAGAATGTTATTTTTAACCTTTTAAAGAAAATAACAAAAGTAGTGCAGAAACAGTTTCCTAAAAAAGGTGGATTACGTATTCACCAAGTCATTAACTGGTAAAATGAAACAAAAGATTTCTTCTTTTAACATTTCCAAATTTTGTATGATTCGCATTCCCAGGTAGCACACCAACGTCGGCCAATATTAAAAAAAAATATTGGCCGACATTGGTGTCAATATTGGCCGACGTCAAAATGGACCCCCTAGCAAATATTGTACGACGTCGTTTTACGACATTGGCCAACATTTATCAACGTCGTACAATATCGCATATCGACATTGGCCGACATAAAAATGACACCCTTGCAGATATTGTACGACATCGGTTTACGACATTGATCAACATCGCATATTGACATTGGCCGACATAAAAATGGACCCCCTAGCAAATATTGTACGACGTCGTTTTACGACATTGACCAACATTTATCAACGTCGTACAATATCGCATATCGACATTGGCCGACATAAAAATGACACCCTTGCAGATATTGTACGACATCGGTTTACGACATTGATCAACATTAGTCGTACCACATTCATGGGCGTTCTTTTACAGTACCCTTCTCAATTATACATTTTTCCATTTCCTTCGCATAACTTTTTAACTCATCTGTTTGTTGAGTAGAAAAAAATTATTTTCAAAGGTAATTTTCTTTATATATTTCTAATTAACAAAATTTTGTTAATTAGAAAAAATAAAGAAAATTACCTTTGTAAATAATTTTTTTTCTACTCAACAAACAGATGAGTTAAAAAGTTGTGCGAAGTACAAATGTATAATTGAGAAGTACTGTAAAAGAACGCCCATGAATGTGGTACGACTAATGTTGATCAATGTCGTAAACCGATGTTGTACAATATTCGCAAGGGTGTCATTTTTATGTCAGCCAATGTCAATATGCGATGTTGTAAAACAATTAACAATAGGTTAAATAAATCAAAATTAATCAAGAAATATTGTATTATTAGTACTATTGTAATTTTAAAAACTAGTAATTCAGACAGCTATATAAAACACTACATTACGACATAGCTTTTTTTTCTGTACTGCTTCAGAGTCAAATTAAAACAAATTTTACGTATTATTATTCATATACGTATTAAATATCTGATACATAGCACATATTTTTCCCAGATTGTTTAAAGTTAACTACACAACATCTCTGGATGTATTTATATAAGGATGGTCGATACCATTAAAAGACGAAAAATTACTGCAGGTAGAGTTGAATAAAAATATGTTTACGTACCTCCATTGGGTATAGGTGTTATTTCATATAATTAAAGTGTAGAGAAACTGTTAAATTCTTGACAAAATCTGTAAATCTTATGCACAAACTTCAATTAAACTATTTTTTACATGTAATTTTATTAAATTTCATGTTTTAGATAGTTATGTATTTTCTACTTTAATATATTAAAAAAAACAATTATTAATTCGTACAGAAGCTTTAGAAATATTGCTAATGCTTCTGTACGAAATGTTTCACAAAAAACAAATCATAAAATTAATAACTAATTAGACTGTTCTATATTTATTCAAGTACATATTCATGTCTCTATTTACTGTAGCACTTAATACAATACGAGGGATTTGATATTTACACTTTACCAAGAATAAAATTGATCAAATAGTCCATAATTAATTTTATGACAGATAATTCACTAAAACATCTTACACAATTATGAAATATACATATTAAAAAAAAATAGAAATTTATTTTAAATCCAGCATTATCTTAACAATCTTTTTATAACAACGTGCAAAAAAGTTCACTTTTTTATATCATATTCATTCATAAATCGTTGCGAAAATGACACTTTAAGTGCTTACGTCACAGACAGTGCCGAAAGTGTTGCTACTTACAGTTTGATTATCCTGTTCTGTTAATAAAGAATTAATGATATCGGTTTCTACATTGTATACTTTAGGTGGCCGTGCTAAATTGTAAAAACTTAGACATTCTACAATTGTCAAAAACTCAAAAGATGCAAGATAATCGTTGCAGTCTTTATTTACAGTGATTCGTCAATGTAAACTTTCAATTTTATCTTGGCTTATACATGAAGTCATAAGATATTTGAAATTTAAACTTTTGGTCAAATACTAGACAAGTGATAAAACTGTTGATAATAAAACCACCTTCATTAAGAGCATGGATTTCCCAGTCATACAAATACGAAATAAAAGTCACTTTCTACTGTCCCTTTGCACTTTTTTAAGCGAAGGACCTCTCCATCAATTTTAAAGTTTCCATCTGAATATCGGATCTAAATTCAATTACAGTTCCAACTCCTTCACATACACTTGTCGAGTTTTTTGATAAGGCCTTCTAATGTCTTGGCTTCTACCGGTTTTGTAAAAATAGAAATGTTCTTCACGTATCCAGTGCAGGTGTATATGTATCCCGAAGCTTCTCAACATCAATTTGTTTGCAGGGCAAAGCACACAGATTTGCCTCTCTCCATGAACAGAAACTTATGACATTTGGATTTTTCTCGTAACTTTGATCCACATTTTGAAGGCAAAGCTATGTTGTAAATGTCCTCGATTTTTTTTCTTCTGTGATGTTTTAAGTGTTAAAATCAATTTCTGGTTCACTAATCCTCAAGATTTTTCTCCTCCTTCAACCGAATTTTTTGTTTTACGTTTTACAGGAACTTTCTTTGATAAATAATGGGGAAAGTTAGGGAATTTGGTTGGAATTGACTCTGTTTATAACAGTCTTACCTCTAGGCATTAAAACTTCATTGTTAATTATGCATTTATAATGGCTCTCAATAAAATCCTCTTCAAAGTGCACTTCACAAGATTGCCTTCTTCTAAGTTTCAAGAACTTCTGCATTTTTTGGCACAGAAAACAACGAAAGTTTCTTACTGTTCGATCTGTAGCCAGGAACAAAACAATGATACTGTTTGTTTCTCGACTTTCTATTACAACTCATTATACAAATAGTTTTTGATTTTTTTTCATTAGAGCTGGCGTATTACTATAGATTTAAACGACTAAAATAATCGAAAACTTAAAAGAATACAGCGTTGATCGTACTCTCCTCCCTGATGTAAACAAACCATAAAGCTAACGTTTTTATGTTGATCTCAGCGCCACCGATAAACCTAAAACCCGTTTTTAAAAAACCTCACATCCCTAAAGCACTCGAAGAAGTCCTATTTCCGCGTTGTCTTAGTAGGCTTAACACTCACGTGAATCGAGTACCTAGTAAACATCGATCAATGTTGGCCAATGTTGTTTCATCGACGTTGTATCCACAATGTCGCCAGATGTCCCCACAATATTCGAATATTTTTAAAAATTATTATTTTTTTAAATAATGACTAAAACTTATCTGCATTATTATTAACATTATTGTTTCATTCTTCCAACATCAAAATAAAATGAATTTAAAGTCATACTAATTTTAAAAAATTCCCAATGCCTGTGAATGTCGACAGATGTCGCGATTACAACGTTCAACATTCCTCGACTTTCGCAATGTTGGCCGATGTCGGTAGAATGTCGGCCAACATTGTTGTGCTACCTGGGTTGGGGTAAAGTTAAAATAATCAGATAAAGGCAGCCGAAGATTTGAAAAACAAGGTAAAACTCGGAACAGAAACCATTCTGTTATTTTCACCTGTTATTGCACATAACGGGAACAGATTACATCTACTCTTTCTATCGAGAGCTTTCCCATACGGTATTTTTTAAGCTTAGGGGGTTGATCGGTTTGAGCGTGTTTCTTAGGAGTATAATTTTATATTTTATCGTGTTATTTTCACAATTTGAAAAGTTAGTAGATTTAATCATGCAGAAGCGATTTAAAACATAGTTTTCTTTCTAATACTAGTTTTTCTTCAATTTTTATTGTGTTTGTTTTAATGAAGAATATAATAGACGATTGGAATAAGGCGGAGCGAGGTTTGTTTGTGGGGTAGAATATAATGTTTGACGTAGGAAGTGTGACGTCCCCAAATGCGCGATCGTTCAAATTTGGACGTATATTTTCTGCCGGGTAGTTTGTTTGTTGGATATAAAACGCTTGACTAGCTGGACGTCACCAGTTGTGGCGTTCCAGGTGTCTAGCCATGTCTTTGGAAGCCTTATTCTTTTTAAAACGTCTAAATACAAAGCAAAAAAACAGGCATTTATTCAACTTAATCGAAGCAGACATTAAAAACCTGATTCAGTCATTTCATCTCTAGCAGCACTGTTGCCGTTAGAGATTTTCTTTATATATTATTAGTATTTTGTTTTTTCAAATTTCTCAAGAATCACACCCTCGGTTTTGTTGCTTTTTTTACTACTTTTGTGTAAGGCTATATGTCCACAAAACTTTTACTTCAATATATTTCTAACTATGAATATATTTCTATATGATACTCTTCGCATGTAACAGCAGCCTTTTCTCCACAAACCGAAGAAAAAAACGCTTAGTCTCCATTAGTACAACGATGGATGTTGGACGCGTTGTTGATGGTTTTGTGTTAAAAAAGTGATATGATAGGAAAATTTCATGTTGCTTGCTTTAGCTTGAGTGAAATCAGAATGTAAGAATTTTTTTAAAACTCAAATGTGAAAAGCTTAATTGCAAGTTTTATGCTTTTGTTTTTATCATACTGGAAGTTAAAATTAACCTTACGCGGCATGGAAGATTTACAACTGTAGACCCTGAACGATAATTATGCATGCTTTATTCAAATTAACTTGGATAAATGTTTTGTTTTCAGTAAATGGCGTTTTGATGCTAGTAATTCTAAAAATATTCTCTTCTAGATTGTATCATATATGCTTGGTTCTTTTTTTTTTATGGTGAAATCATTTAGGAAATTCCTAAAGCAACTACAACAATTATGCAGACAGGCACAATACAACAATTTGAATGAAATGCATTGAAAATTAATTAAATCCTACTTTTTAGATACTTAAAAAAAAAAACTTTCAGTGTTATCTTTCATTCCCTTTCTAAGTTTGGTAAAATTATTTTTGATTTCTTTCTTTATTCATTTGCTTTATACTGACGATTGGCATATTAGGTATGTTATCAAATGTTTAACTCATATATAACCATTAATTTCTCGTTTACAACCCCTGGGAAAAAATATCCGATCATCGAAACCATTGACCACGATACGTTAACATAAAACGTTATTTTCCACAAATTCGAGATATTTTTCAAATTAAAGCATTTTATTACAAAAGTTAGCTTATTTTGTGTTATAATAAATGATAATACAATAAATTGCAGTTAACTTTAACGATTCAAAAAATAAATTAAACAAAGTCTTCAAAGAAAAAAGTTTCCGATTATCACTTTGTGGGGAAAAAAGTATTCGATCAAGTCGCTTTAATTTTGTGGGTTCTCCTTTTGCAGTGATTACCGTGGCATACATTTGATGGAATTTCACCCCAGCTTTCTTTGATGGATAGACGTAGTTCTTCCATATGTGTTGGTCTTCTCTTATCAATGCTTCTTTTCAAAGCATTCCAAACATTTTCGATTAGGATTGAGATCCGGACTATTTTGCAGGCCAATCAATAGTCTTTATTGGAGAATTTCCATTTCGATTTAAGAAATTCTTGACCAGTTTACTTCGATGACATGATGCGTTATCATCTTGAAAAATGAAATCGGAGGAGTCACCGAACCTTTCCTCGATGGTAGGAATCAAAAAAAATTCTAAAATGTCAATATACACTTCAGAAAATTAATTATATTAATTGTTCGCAACACTATACACATTTTACCGACTCCTTCGAAAGTCATGCAACTCCACACCATAAATGAATACTGATATTTAGTTTTGAAGCAATCTTTTTTGAACTTTTCATCAGCTCTCCTCCACACAAAGATTCCAACGCGATCTCCAGTTCCTAGGCAGATACGAGATTCGTCACTAAAAATAACCTTCTTCCAATTATCAGATGACCAGCTTTTATGTTTCTTGCACCACTGCAGACGACTTTTCTTATGTTTTTTAGTCATATATGGTTTCGTTTTGGCTTTGCAGAAGTGAGTTACCTGATATTTCGACCACTCGGCATTAAGTTGTTTCGACGTACAACTTCTCATAGATTTGGCAAGATCAACTAATTTTCTGTCTTGCCTACTTGATGTTGCACGTGGGCGACCGCTTCGAGGAAGATTTTTGACATCATTAGTACAGCGATATTTTTTCCAAATTTTGCAAACAATACTTTGGGCACAGGCAAAATTCTGAGCAACCTTTCTTTGAGATATTCCGTTTTTAAAGCGTTTAACAATTAAAAGTTTTAGGTCAATTCTTTCTTTCGAGCCATACTCCGCTGATGCGAAACTAGTTTTAACTGTCAAACTACGATTCAACCTTTTATACTTTTTACTTAGATCTTGTACGCATGCGCCGAGCAAAAATAAAAAATGCATATATCACTTAAAATAGGGGAGAGCGGGGCTTTACCGTACACATAAGGGAGATTCGTCGATACATAGCAAATTACAAAGTAAAGGTTATATGAACAAAAACGATGTATAATTTTATTATTTGGCTACCGATCATACATAAACACTTTGGAACTATTCCACTTTTTATATATAAAAATTGGTGATTAAAAAAAAAAGTTACCTTGTACGAAATAGCCCCGGAGGTCGGGGCTAAACCATACAGTAGAAGGGGCTATACCGTACACTGTAAAAATCACTGTTTAGGTAAGTAATGATTGTAATGCAATAGATTACTGTACAAAAACTTTTTTATTACTTATAAAAGGTCGTAACTAAGAAACTGTGTATTACAATTGTAAAATTTTAGAAAGTTTTAGAAATTAAATTTTTTAAAGAAAATTTTAGAAATTTAAAAAATGTTGTTTCAGAAATTGTTTTCTTGGGTTTAGGATTCGCTTTGGTTTTACTTTTGAGTCCCATGTTCACCTGTTGTGATTTTTCTGCCCTACCTTTTCAGCTTTTATCTTCCCCTGCAGTTGTTGAATTTTTTTTCCATCAGCTCTTTTACTTTAGCTGACTCTTCTAGTTGTGCTTTATTTGTGGACTTTTAAAAAATTGTTAGGAAGAAATATTAAACTTTAACATTTTTGGTAGGCCTACTTTCCTCATAAGTTACAATCGATGTAGGTATGTTGCCATAGGAAACCATTTGGGGCTAAACCGTACACTTTTGTATGATTTAGCCCCACTTTGTACCTCGCTTCAATATATTAAAATAACCTAAAATTCTATCACTTAACCTATCATCGCTAACAACTAAAAGAGAGCTTAAGATATGTAGTTTAAGATGATCTTACAGTTACTAGATCAAGCACTCAAGCCAGAATATAATATATGTATATATACCTACCCTACCCTACAGTTACTAGCATACAAGAAAAGATTCTTTACTTACCTTTTATTTAGTACTGGACGAAAATTATAAGAAAAATAGTAAAAAGTTTTTTTTACTGAGATACTGATACTTATATGCATAGCGAAACGATATCTATACTGTAAACTTGCGCGATCTGCCGCTATACTGTAGCACTTGACGGGATCGTCTAGCTTAAAATATAGGCCAAAAAATGGGTGTACGATTTAGCCCCGCTCTCCCCTACTTGCGTTTGCTTGCGATCGAATATTTTTTCCCCCACAAAGGAATGATCGGATACTATTTTTTTTTAACGATTCAATGTATTTTCTCGTGAAAATTGTTAACTATAATTTTATTTTCTGTTTTTATTTAATATTCTTTGACTAATTTAGTTATATTTCACAAAAAACCCTCAAAGGTTTGGAAAAAAATATTAAAATTGTAAAAAAATGACGGCTGATGTGAACGTATCTTAGGTACTGCTTTCGGTGATCGGATACTTTTTGCCAGGGGTTGTATAGTAGCCGATAGTAGCTTAATGCTTAACTTTTCTAAGGTTAAATTTACAGTTTGTTAAACATTTTTATACTAAGGTCTTTGTATAACAAGATTGAAAATTCAAGAAATAAATTACAGAAAAACAAGAGCAATATGTTTTATTGAATACTGTACATTTTATAACAAAACATGTCTGCCTTTTTAAACTTTTTCCATCGGCTCATTTCTACAAATTACAGATACTCTTCGTTCTCTAGGAATATGCTGACTTTTAAAATATGAAGCTTCACAACTTAAAATTTCATGGGTGAATTCATATCGTACTACTCCTCTAAAAAAATTAACATAATTAAAATTATACTATGAATACAAACATTAAGAGCACTATACATACAGAGATAAATTAACAAGAAAAAAAAATTCAATACTATAGCAAAAATTACAACTAAAGTACAGCTGTGGACAAAAAAAAGTATCCACTATGATTATTTCGGCCGTTAGTCAGCCTATAGAATTGGACCTTTTTGACTTTGCAAACAAATAACATTCTAAGTTAATTGCATGAAACAAAATTTTCATAAGGGGCCGTCTTCATTTTAAAAATGTTATCAACTTTGAAATTTCCAATAGTAACACCCAAATTTGATAATTTAGAAATGTTAAGCACCTTCAAAAACCCCAAAGTCTAAGTTTTTGTTACATTTGGATGAATATTTAACGACTTATTCAATCGAATCACTAGATGTCCTTTTAGGGACCATCTCTAAAATGATAAGCGTAGTCTATAGGTTTGTCCGAAGGGAAAAGCGAAATATAAGGTAGAATATGTTGAGGAGCCCTGCAAGGTATCAAAAGTTAATGGTGATGAAGTCTAATTTTTCTCTCCCTTTTTGCAAGTTTATTTCAACTGTATAGTTCACATTTTAAGTTTAATTATTAAAGTTTCAATTTTAAAATGATGTATGCCAAGTATTCCTATACTGTGCGCTATTGAATAACGAGACAAAAATATTTATTTTTATGGGAGCCACGATGTGTTTTAAGTTTAGGTATATGTTTTAGTTTTAAACTTGTTTATAAAGATACAATTTTTAATTTTTTTTGTTTAATATTATAGAATATTAATCATTCGTTGGAATGCTGAAAGTTGTAGTTAAGTTTTAGTTTACATATTTGAGACAGACATGTAATTTATTTTTTCTTAAAAAATGTTTTCTGATACATAATTTACTATTAACAATTCCAACTTAATTTAATTCTAATCAAAAATAAAAATATTAATTTGAATTAAGAATGACAAAATAAACTATAAATTATCTTTAAAAAAGTAAAGAAATTATTATTGGTACGGATTTTTCAATTATTCTCTCTCTGTAACTGCATAGTATTTTATAATGTTTTCAACAATAGCAAAAATTTTAACCCTCCATTTTATCCTTAATTTAAAATTTTGAAGAAGAAATTATTTTACTATACCATTTTGAATATTAATATATTTTCGTTTATGTAAAATATCTCTTATTAATTAGTTTACTAATTAATTCAACCTAAAATGAAAAGATTAAAGTTGATTGAGATTCAATTTCCTAAAAGTTGTCCAGTAGATTTTTCTTAAAAATACCGCGCATCGCTTCCATGTTTATATAAAAGAGGAATAAAGCAGAGCTAGATGAACAAATATCTTTTATTAAACATCGATTTTAAAATAATATTTACGAGTAAAGAGTAAAAAGAATAAATAAAAGCGAATAATAATAGATGAAATATTAGAAGGTCTACTACTATTAAAAAGTAATCAATTTAAACGTAGCTATTCTATAGATGACTATGAAAGTGATGGACATTAAGCTTATAATTCGAATAGTATGTATTTTGCTTAAAATATGATAAATACTTAATGTTACTTATTCCAAATACAGATTTAACTTAGTTCACTCAGAGCTTTTCCGGCACTTCGGCAGTAGTATATATATCAATATTTAATAAGCCCATGTGTAGCTCTAGTGGGGTTATTTAAGCCAAAACCAAATGAACTATCATTAATCAACCTTAAAGTCACCTCGTATGTGAGCCTCGTGTGCGCCTCATCAGAATTTTCAAGGTTGTTGGTTGAATGTTTTCTTCCTTTTGCATGGCCGTATTTGTTTATCAAGTTCACATATAATCTTATATACAGTCCCCTAAAGGGTAATTAAAAAGTATTTTGTGATTTACTCAGCAAAGTATGGATAAAATTTTTTAAAAATTGGGATTTCGCTTAAACTTCATGTCTTAAATGCATTTCTGTAAAAATATTAAGGGGTTTCTATTAATAATTTTTAAAAAAATTAATATAATAATTATTTAAAAATATAAAAATTGTTTTAAAGACCCCAATACTGTATCCATTTTGTTTGGGTTATTATAATTACTATTCAGTCAAAAATTCGTTTCATTATCTTAATTATTTATAGATTGGGATAGTTATTTATGTGCAACTCATTTAACATTACGGCCCCTAAACTTTGCACGTCTCTAACTCCACTAATAATGTTTAAAAACTAACAAAACTTGGTATTTCGTGTTAAAATATGTCAAATTTGAAATATGGACTCAAAAAGGGGTGTTGCTATTAAAAAATTTGAAGTTGGTAACATTTTTAATATGAAGACGGCCCCTTATGCAAATTTTGTTTCTTGCAATTAACTCAGAATGTTATTTGTTTACAGTCAAAAACGTCCGATTCTATAGGTTGACTAACGCGACCGAAATAATCATAGTGGATACTTTTTTTTGTCCACAGCTGTACCTTTTATTTCTTTTACAATATTGGTAAAGTTAAAAACATTAACAGAGAAAATGGTTATAGCAAAATCTGTCTATGTTGTTGAGTTTGATCCTTTGAATCAGAATCTTTTGCTAAAAGCTAGAATTTACAAATGATCAATATTATTTAAATCATGGCTTTGGGATGCTTAATTCTAATAAATTCTGGTGAGGACATGAGGGGGGTGGGCCATAGGCTCAAAAATATTTAGAGTGCTTACGGTTCAGGATAGTTTTTGCGGATCAGGGGAGAAGTTGAAAAAAAAAGTTATTTTTATTACCATCATCAATAAATATAAAACTAGACAAAATTACATTTAAATTAGTTCAATTATGTTTATAAAATATATTAAAGAATATGCATAAAACAGATAAAAAAAATTAAAGTTTAGTTTACCCTGCGTTACAAAAAATATTTTTTTATAATCATGTGCAAAAATATCTCCCACCAAATAAAGTACAGTAATACAAAAATAAAACAGATGAAATTTTTTCTGGTGAAGCATGGTAGTTTTGCAATTTCTAGAATTATTAAATTTTTAAAAACTATTACCTCATAATATACAAGGATCGTCTCTTTAAAAGAGTGTCAACAACTATACTTGTATTCTTTTCCATAACAAGTCTCATCACAGATGTTGACTGTAAAGATATACCAGCAATAATGCTACCACAAAACTAAAATATAATTAAAAAAATATTTATTACGAATGAAATTGAGAAATTCAAATTACCTGGAAAAGAATGTTTACATAAAAATAAAGCTTTTACATCAAATCTAGAGATAAAAAAAAAGACTTAAGATTCAGTACTTTTAAATGTTTTGAACTTGAAAATATTGGCCATTTAAATTATCAAACATTTTACAACGTTTTTGTACTACAGCAGACACATTTGTATTTTTTCAACCATGAAATGCAATGGAAAAAAAAATCAGAATTACACAGGCCATGTTTAATTTTCATTTAAGAGCCAGTATTTTAAGAGTCAGGCAGGCTTGGATAGTTGACATTTGCAGAATATGTTCTTTATGCAAAACTATCAGGCACGTATATTTTTGTTTTTGCAAAAAAAAAAATTATTAAAGTTTTGGGGGTCAAAGTTGAAGGTCGTCCGTTTTTTGAAGAAAAACGAACCAACTTGCATATGACAATACTTTTTGTGTCAAGAGTGAAAAATCGCAGTGACAATTTTTTCATGTTCTACTAGTTCCATAGTACAGGTTAGGACATAAAAACTTATGGTTGACATTTGGCACAAAGGTTCAATGTCATTCAAAGTTATTTGAAAAAATGTTTTTTTCTGAACTTTGACCTTCAAACTTTCTTGTGTCAACAGTGAACCAAAAGTGTATACAGTCCAGTGAATACATACTAAAGAGAAGTACTCAAAAATAGCAAGTGATTTGCGGTGGCACTTTTGGTTGCAGAAATATTTGACCTTGAAATTGCCGAAAATCCAAAATTGCACGAAAATCAAGGTCATTTATTCCTTGTGCCGAAATTGAAAAGGTATAAAATTAGCTTGAAAATAATCCTTATGTATTGTAGAAACAAAATCAATTCACAGACCTATGGGTTTTTGCTCCAATTTTATTTTATGAGGCTTTAAACTTTGCAAAAACTCACAATTTCGTGTAATTTTGTGTTTTCTGCAAAGTTTAGAGCTCCTTAACTGCTTGTATTAAAAGTAACCAGTTATAAAATTAGCTGTAAAATAATCCTTATGTATTGCAGAAATAAAATAAATTCACAGACCTATGGGTATTTGATACAATTTTATTTAATGAGGCTCTAAACTTTGCAAAAAAACTCAAAAGTTTGTGCAATTTTGTGGCCTGAAACATGCATGAATAGATATGAGCCCACACTCTTCCCTTGTGACGCTTCTATAATTTTTTGGTAAAATACTAAATGAAAAAAGTTTTTACAGATTGATAAAATAATATATGTTCAGGGGTAAACTGACATACAATATTTTTTTGAATAAATATAAAATAATTCTGAACTATGCAAATGATAGTTTTTAAATCGTCAAATGTACTGTTAGTCACGAATAGAAATGGCCTTAAGCAGATTTAATTTATAAAATAAGCCATCAGAAATCTGAATGTCGGGTTAAAAATTCTGTTAAAAATTTAGTTATTTAATTATATTACAGTTTTTAATTCATTAAAAATAGCGGGAAACATGATGCAATCAAAAATGTTTTCAAATTATTGTGACATATTTAGTGTCAGTGACTGTTATTGCGAAAACTCAACGAGACACTATCTACTTAAGAATACCATGTGATTTCTGGTTTCAGATTGATATCACAACTAGCTATTTTGAAATTTAAATTAAAGAGGTCTCAGAAAAATTGTAAAAATGAAATTTTTTACAATTTAAAACTATATGCAGTTGATTTAAAGCAAGAAAAATATGATGCAATTGATTCACCAATCGAGGCCCAAGAAAGAATTTGAATGCTGAACTACTAGCAATCCTTAGAGAATGTTTATAGCTATCTATTCAAAGTTTCTGTCATAGAACCGCCAGAGTTTACCAATATTAAAATTGTGAAGATTTCCGATATTAGAATCGCCAGAGAGTTTCGATAAAAAATATTTTGAGAATTTCACATATAACATTTTGCTGAAGATTTCCAATATTAGAATTGATTAAGAATACTTTTAGTCAGGGATTGGAGTAACGCATTACTTGTAACAGTTACTTTTTTTGGGTAACGGCGTTACATTTTTCAGAAAGTAACTGTAACTTAGTTACTTTTAGCGGTAACGGAGTAACGAAAAATGTCGTTACTTTTAAGATACTTTACGAAGACTGTCTGATGCCAATTTTGAATGTCCACTCCTGAGAGAGAGAGAGAGAAGGAAACATTTCGCATTCCCGAAATACAAGCTTTTCTTGGAAGGGAAAAGTAAAGCATATAATAGAATTGTCCACTTTGGCTGCTAAAGGCGTGACGGCGGCTTTCAGACAGAATTGTTACGAATGTTTTTCCTTGTCTGTTTACCTTTAAGTATCACATTATAAGCCCCGTACAATTACAGGCATCTACCGAAAAGGTTTTTTAAATAAATCACGCTAACTACCAAGCAGGTTGGATTCCTCAGTCCAAACTCCTTTGTGTTTTGCCTGAATGGGTTCTACAACAATGACCAACAACAAAGTCCTTCCCCTCGAAGAGGGGGGGGGGGGGGGGAGACAGAGATTTCAGGTTGCTTGATTCTTGAGATACCCCTATTTCTGTCAGTACCTACCCGAGTGTTTACAGATGGACTCGTTGTCGGCCGATTATCAGGGTAAAGGATTAAAATTAAATATAATTTTTTTTATTAATTATTATTTCAGTGTTTTGCTTGAGCTTATGTTTCGTTTATTGTGGTTCTCTTTGAAAAATGGTAAGCTGGCTAAATTTCAATTTTCTTATAACTTGACATTTTGAAAAGTAACTGTGATTCGTTTTTTAAAAGTAAGTGTAACGCGCTACTTTTCATATTAAGTAACTGTAACAGAGTTACTTTTTAAAAGTAACTTTCCAATCCCTGCTTTTAGTAATGAAAGCAGGTTAGGGAACAAATTATTTTGCTAAAATAGAACAGGAATCAAAATAATCTGTTCTTTACAAGCAGCACAAATACCACATGTATAGTACATAATACTTACTTTTACACTATCAATATGAGGTTTTATATGACCAGTTTTGGAAAGATCCAATACATGAATGCTTCTTAAAGGAGCAGTTTCTGAAGGAAAAGCCAATTCTCGAAGCCTTTTTATGACTTGACTGTTTTCTTCATTCCATATTTCTTTTTCTGTTTCTTTATAACCTTGAATAGCCTAAAAGTGGAACACCAAAATGAAAAATTAAAATATAAATTTTAATTGGCTTAATACAAAGGACATTTTCTTAGTTCCTTTGAATACTTAATTATTAAGATTTTGAAAAGATTGTGTAAAAAGGACATTTTAAAAAAAATGTTTTTAACAGCTGATAGAGATGGGCCACTCGGTTAGTTTTTAAATTTGACTGGTGTGCTGCAATAAAGAGAAAAAGTAGCAAGAGCATATTTTCTCCTCTAGAATCAATCAAATTGTATAATGCATAAACTGATATTTTCTTAGCTATGAGCACTGCACTTGGCATTGGGAGTTCTAGGAATGGGTTTATGGAGGCCATGGTCCCCTCTAAGACTTGATTTTTTTTTACTATTTTATTTGAAAATATAAAACCTCTTTCAATTCATCATTAAAACTTAGTCATCAAAATGTTGTAGCTAAATAATAGAACTTTGTTTGGCCTTTCAACTTCTAAGTTTTCTTGGGAGGTTTTCTGGAATCATAGGGGAAGTTTTAATATTAAGTATCAAAAAAGCATAAAAACAAAATGAATTAAAGTTTACAGAGTTATAATAAGATGAATTAATTTATCTTTTGAATATGAATGTCACTAACAGAAAGCATTACGTAATAAAAATTAAAGAATTTTTTACTGACATTAAGTAACCATAAAAAAAATTGATTGTAAATGTTAAGGATTACTGAGAAATCATCAAATAATTTTCAATTTAATTGTTAGCAACTATAAAATAAAACACCACTTTGGTGTTTCCTACCTGGTTTAGATTAAACCTGTACGATAGTTTGCACAGTTTTATGGAGGTTAAGTCAATCTTTAACTTTTGTATAAGTCTAGAAACGGTGGCTATACTAAAAAATCAAGAATACCAGTGTTGTAGTGCTGATTATTATTTTTGCTACGATGCTATTCTCTATAGGAAAGGAGGTACTTGCTGCAAGGGAATTTTATTATTTAGGTAATGTATGTTTTAGAAATAATTTTTAAACCCTAAAGTTTTATTATCGTTGAAAAATCCTTTTTTAAAATAGGGGGAAGAGGAGCAGCCAACCACCAATGCTTATGTTTACCCAGTAAACATGCCATCTTAGACACTTTCAGCTCTTCTCTGGGCCAGGCATTATCCTGGATACTTAGTTAACTTCCTACCAGCTATGTCCAACAGCATATCTGAGGCAGCAATGTTGATCCTTGCGATAAATCGGTATGGGCCCAAAACAGTTAGACCAAATATTGATGATTAAAGAGCACCTAGCCATCATTGTCTTATTGATTTCTGCAAAATAATGCAATTATGCATAACTCCTATAATTAATCATTCTATATATGTAATACGATTTACTCTAACCATATTTCCTTTTATTAATATACTTTAAACCAGCACAAAAAAAAATCATGAAGCAATTTTAAAAACAGCTCCAAAAAACGTCTCTACAATTTTGCCGGCTATCAAATAAGGGTTGGGCAGAGGTATTAACTGGTGAATCATACATAAAAAAGATCAGATGTACTGTACGAGCATCCTTGGCACGATTTTTTCACATTTGACGATAAATAATTTTTTCTGACAACCATTCTCAGAGTTTTCTCAATTAGGATAAAGGTATATTTTTCATTATTTACGATTTCAGGGATTTTTTTATCTATTTTCTCGCCAGTTAACTTTTTCAAAACGCTATTTTCTTTAAATCGTGGTTGTTAAAAAAAGTCACCAAAATACCGACTTTTGGTGATATTTTGGAAAAATCGGCAGGGGTGACTGTACAGTAAATTTTTACCCATAAAAAAAATAGTGGGGCGGAACGTTGTACCACCTCACTATACCACTTGGCACTGCTGATTACTTTTCACATGTGCTACAGAAAACATTTTCTACAGTGAAATTTAATCTGTCTAAGAAATAACATTATTAAATCAATCATTTCATGACTTATTTTATTTGTAACATATTATAAAAATATGCAAATTCCTAGAATGTGTTAACTTACCCCATCCCAATGATCAAACTGATAGCGACGTCTTTTGAAAATCGGATCGATTTCTGCTAGTAAGTTTTTTTCTTCATTTTCGGTGACAAAATTTTCATGTAAAACAAAATTTTCTTGTATTAAGTCAAATGCAGTTGAATTTGAGGTCCATATATTAGTAAGATGTTGTGTTCCGTTTACTTCTTTTGT
The DNA here is from genome assembly GCA_019343175.1 of Oedothorax gibbosus. NCBI lineage: Eukaryota > Metazoa > Arthropoda > Arachnida > Araneae > Linyphiidae > Oedothorax > Oedothorax gibbosus. The sequence continues at coordinate 18,408 of JAFNEN010001175.1, forward strand.
TGAACGATGATATCTGCATGCTTGAAATAAGCGTCTAATGAAGCATTTGGTCACAATATTTATGGAAATCATGTTTATTTTATACAATATTGATGGCAAAAGCAAAAAGACATTTATTTAATCCGCATGATTGCAGAACATTATAAACATTTAACAGGGTTTACTAAAGCTCAAATTTGTCCAAGGTAAATAGAATTTTGTTTAAAAATTACTTGTTGGTAGAAATTAAAAAAAAAAATGTGTCGCACGCACACGGAGTTTTGATGTCGATTTTAAAAGTTGTTATGGGTGCTAACTCAGGTGTCTGCTGGTTTCTTGATTGTGGTTCAAAATTGCCAATAGCCCTAGTGTAGCTAAAATGCGATGCGCGATAATTTAACCTAACCTAACCCACGCCGTTTTAATTCGACTCGACTTTGTTTATGTAATATTGTAATGTAATGTAATCGCTTCCAGCTACCTGTTTCTAGCCTCCTTTAGGAGCTTTAACACAGCCAATTTCATCTCGTAATTTAGAACCCTGGTCAAGTGACGAAGTCGACACCTGAGCGGGCTCCAACGGAACTCCGAGCGACATCTACGCCGCTGGCGGAACTTTTGACTCCACAGATTAGCTACCCTAATCTTACCACATGAAACAGTACATGAAAATACATTTTATTTTTAAAAAAATATTTCTTTGTATTCCTAAATACTGAAACAATTATAACAATTTCCTAATTAATAAATCCTTTCCCCTGTGCAATATAATGCTAGATATATTTCTTTCAAACTAAAAATGAATTAAAACAAATGGATCATAAGTAGTGTATAATGTATATACTTTAAAACAGTATTTTTTTCTATAAAGTTTCATTAATAAATTAAACGAATTAAAACTGTGGTCCTAGTTCTCCGATTAAAATTCGAAAAGTTAATATTTATAACACTACTATAATCAGTCACAATAATCCATAAACAACACATCTAGACAATTCTGCACTTGTATCATTCTTAGATAAAGCATATGGATCCTATACCATTATATCAATGAAATTTTCTCCAAATTCCTTTCCTTAAGATATTTATTCATATTCCGATCATATACGGTAGTCTTTTTAAAAGCGTAATTCTTTTTTTTTAAAGCGTTCGAACGACTCAAACGAGTTCGTAGTGAAAACGCTGGTGTCTCTTGTATTTGTTTGCCCCACATGACCATTACTATGGCCTTGTAGTCCATGGGCCGTGCAAGCTAAATGTTAATATTCGTTTGCCAATGAAAGGGACCACGATATTTTTTTGCAAAAATTAAGGAAAATACTCATTTTATTTAAAAATGAAAAGTTGTCATGTGTAAAATTGTGTAGTTTTTAACATTCGAATGTCAAATGTAGAACTATTTTTAATGACCTAGTTACATGAAAATTTTCCTATTGCTCAGTAGATGGCGTTGCTAGTAAGCAAATTTATTACAAGATATTAAAAAATTCACAAATTATAACAACAAAATATGTTTTTTAATTCATTTTGAAGTAAAAAAGTAAATATTCTGACCAAAAAATATCACAAGACTTCTTTTTTCTAAAAATTAACTAATATTGTTATGTATACTTCCGCCAGGACTTTCGGTTTGTTTACATTTTTCGACAGAGAGTCCGAAAACAGCATTACGCTATCGGCAAAAACGAGGTTTGTTATGATTTCTACCAAGTACAACTAAAATAACTTTTTTCCTATTTGAAATGACTCAATTGTGAATTAAAAATGTACAAAGAACAATTTAGTGTTTTTTTTTGCATGTTGAAGCCGAAATAATTGCATTAAAATTCGATCTGAAATCCAAGTTATGCCATCGCGGCGCTTTGTTTTGAAAACTTTACATGGACAAGATGCTGACTTTCTTAATTAAAAATATTTGTTTTATCAATCGAAGCTACTCAATTGTTTTATAAAAATACACGTAAAACGCTTGTACACTCTTTTTAGCTATTTAATTGAATTTATTATTGCATTAAAACTAAGTATCGAAACAACATTACGCTTGGTTTGTTTGGGAATATTTTACTAGTACAAAAAGCAAACATTCTTATTTAAAAATGTTTTTTTTTCTAAATTTATAAAACACTCAATTAAGAAATAAAAATATACGTTAAACACTTGCAAGCTAATTTTGTTCATTTAATTGATGGTATTATTGCAATAAACTCGGTTTTAAAACAGTATTACGCTGTTAAGAAAATGTAAACAACATGTACCAAATTCAACTTTTCTAACTATTAACCAATATTTTTAAAACTTTAATCGCTAAAAGCCTCTATAATTGGTATAATATTGCAGAAATAATGAAAAATAACGGCCCTTCAATTGCATCTTTGAAGTTAATAGTATCTTATCATAACTTTCATTGGCTGCACACAAGAATTGCTTGAAAAATACTAATGAATTTTGGGCCTGACAATTGAAATATTAACAGAAATTGACATTGTCATATATCAAAAGAAAGGTCTTGGCTCTAGAAACATAATACGCCAAAAGTTTTGGGACCATATGTCCCCAGAAAGTTTTGGGTCCAAATGTGCATTTTAAATTTTGCATCCAGAGATATAGGCCTGCATTTAAAAATTTGCATGTACCTATGCCAAGTTGGGTAGGAAAAGTTAGCTCTAGACTAGGTGGAGGTGTACACCTAAAAAACCAGGACTTTAAAACAATAAATAGTGTCAGAGGGGTGGAATTGGGTTTTTTCATGTTAAATGCTTCGTCAAAGAATAAATTCCAAAATTTCAGCTAGAAGCTTAAATGCTCACTGAAAGTGGGAGTGTCATACATAAAAAGCAAGGTCTTAGACTTTAGAAACAGAAAACACCAAAAGTTTTGGCACCATATGTCCCCAGAGAGTTTTGGGTCCAAATGTGCATTTAATACATTTTTCGATGATTCGGGCGAAAATGATTAACTGAAACTTAACTCTTCTTTTGGAATGACTTTGTGTCTAACAAATTAAGAATCACCCCTATCCGGACGGTACTTTGATTCTGACTCACCAGATGGCACTACAATTTCCGCCAAATGATACATTTGGCGATTTAAAAAAAGAGATGCGTTTCTCTTTCTGGAGAGTGGTGCACGGCAAGATTTCTTAATCATAAGATAAAGAGGATTCGATTGTAAAGAAGGGTAGACTAACGGATACGGGTTCTAGTACTCTTTTGCGAGCCGGGACGGTGTTCCGGAAATTTATTGGCGTATTGTTTGATTATTTCTCTTTTATTTAATTTTTTTATTTGTTTAAAAAATATATTTATTTTGTAAATTGTGACGAACCCCTTGGCGGCAAATTCCAGATAGGACGGTGACATAAATCTTAAGATCTTCAATCTTAAGATCAGTCAATTCTTTTCTGGTTTACTGGTATTAATATATTATATTTCTATTTATAATTACCGAGATGTGGTGCCATTATAAACTGCTCTAAAGTCATCCCTGTAAACTTCGGAATGCGAGTTTATCTTCGGCATATGAACAGTATCGTTTTTAAATCTAGTTCCATAATTTTAATTGTCGGCGTGGTAATCTTTATGTTTGTTAAAACTAATGGCCATACCAATGCAAAAGTGGAAACCCGATGCATAAAATATGTCGTTAGCTGTTTTAAAAACAATAATAAGTCAGCAAGATACAAACAAACGCGGGTGTATGTGTAGCGTAGGTTATCGCTCGAAGGTTGCGTTATGTGCCGGCTCTGGTTCTGACCTCGTCACTTAATCGCTGCTCAAAACTACGAGGTGAACGTGTTGAAACTCTGTACATAGGTAAAAATTTAGACAGCCTGAAAAGTTCCGGCAAACGATGGAAGGGGGAGACCAAATATATCATATGCATAAATATGACATAGGCCAAATATATCATATGTCGGTCCAACCCTGCAAGAGGGTTGGACCGACGGGTTGGATCCGGCCCAATACAGCTTTTCAGCGTCCTGCCTGCAACACAGAACAAATTCAAATTTCTCGTTTTATTATATATTTTCGTCCCGAAAGTGGCGAACGATATAACTAAACGGAAAAAGGAAGTATTTACGGAAATATTAAAATAAATTTTAACTTTTTTTGTAATCTCCATTACAAACTTTGTTGAATTATATTAAAAGAAACTCAAGAAACTCCTTCACTGTGCCAACACACAATTTATTGTATTGAAAAGAAAAAAACTAGCTAGCTTTTCTCTTGCTCAATTTCCCTGATAAGCGAGTCTTCCTTGCACGATTTTACTACTTCTCCAGCAAATTTTTCACAAGGAGCAAAAGTGTTCTGGGCCATATATGACATGTTCATGATGCTAAACTTTTGCTCTTCAAGTGAATACCCACTTCCGGTAACAAGAGCTCCCAAAACGGCAAGTTGGTTGAACGAGCGTTTTTCTATATCAGTCGTCACTTTTGCGGTACATTTGCAACGGGATTTGTTACAAATAAAATAAAAATCAAAAATTAATCCTCTTTGAACTACATTCTGAAGTACCATCTTGCCTTCAAATGTGCAGTTGAAAGGTTAGGTTAGGTTTGAATTATCGTCGCACTAGAGCTACACGAGGGCTATTGGCGACGGGCATCGTATTTTAGAACCACAGTCAAGTGACGGCAGTTAAAAGAATGTTCTTCCAGTTTTCTAGCCTGAGAAATTACGTGAGCTACATCGCAAATGACCCTATTTGAGGGATATGGGCTTTTCCCTTATACTTTCAACATGTTCAATAATTAGTGGAGGAAGATCGTCGTCACTTGAAGGTTCGAGATCGTAATCGTTGTTAGTTGGAGAAAGACAGGCCTTCGGTTTATCTTCCATCAGCGATCCATTGAGTTCGGAAGTTGATGGCTCTAATGTCATTTCACCGTCATTTAAACTTGGGATTAATACGCCTCTAGAAATCCTGAAAATATAAATAATTTATGTTGTTTAGAAAGTGCTCCTCTCTCTATAAATTGAAACCGGAAAGCCATCCCAAAACACAATAACAAATTAAAAAGAAAAACTTAAGAACAAGAAGTCTATTTCAAAGTTAAAAAAATCGGCATTATATTTATCTGAATCTCATACTTTGACGGTAAACTAGATCCCACTAAAACGATGCGTAGTTCTTGTGCAAGAAAATCTCTAATTCAACCAATTTTTCAATCAGTCGACTCAGAATGTTGTTTATCAACTGAATAGAGGCTGATAAATCGTTGGTGTGAACTTTTTTTTGTCGCAGCTGTACGCTAATAGCATCAAACAAAAAAAATACAAAACATTATTACGTTCGATTTTTTCGATTTCTAGTACGCCTTCTTCTTTGACTAGTTGAGACCTTTCCACGTTTTTTGGGACGTCTTTTATTATGCACAACACTTTTCTCCATTGAAAGTGGTGGTGTCATTTTTAATTCTGAAGACCAAATTCTGAAAAAAGTTATTTATGTATTATATTATTATAATAGTAGATTCGAAAAAGTAACTGCCACTTATAACCACTTCCACACAAGATTTATACACAAGAAAAAATCAAGCAAAAACACTATTTAGTTCTAATTCCAACTTTTAAATACCAAAATTGTTTATTTTATTTAATTTTCTTGTGCATAAATGATTAATTATGCTTATCGTTTTTAATTTCTCTGCAGCTAGAAATTTTTTTAAGTAGGTTCCTGATGGATAAAACTAAGAATTTTTTTAAGGGCCATTTAATAAAATTAAGGAATTCTTAAATGCCCTTAAAATCCAAAATACAGAGTTCTTAAGACTTGACCCGTAGGATCCTGTAATTGAGTAGGCTACATAAGAGCAAAAAAAGTCCTCGTCCCTGATTAATCAGAAGCTATTCCACCAAGATATAGAATAAAACAATTAAAACACCTTGGAAATATGACGGTTAGAACGTAATTTAGAAAGAGGGTACGGACAGATACACAGACAGGGGGACAAAAAGTAAAAATGTTAGGTCTTTTGATGTTATAGGTATCTTTAAAATAAGAATTTTTAAAATCTGACGGTTAGAACGGAAAATGAAAGGGATTACGGACAGGCAGATGGACAAAAAGTATCAAAGATAAGTATCTGATGTCATCATTTCAAAAAAAAAATAGAAATCTGATGGGTAGAATGTAGGTGTTGGTGCATGTATTTTCCGGTTTGTGTGCTTGATCAGGGACCCGCTTATAAACCTTCGTCAAGTAAGACAGACACTAAAACTTTTTCCTGAGACAGAGAAAGAAAGTACACCCAGGGCGAATGCGGGAATCGAACCCGCACCCGGTAAAGTACGCAGACTGTTAGCGTAATGGACTACGATCAAACTCACTAGGACACCCGGGCCTCAAGGTGATGGCTAGAATGTAAGTTTGGTTCTGACAAACAGACAAACGGAATTCTCCACGATGTCAACACCCTACTGACCTTTTTTTTTTTAATTCTTTAGAATTAAAAAAAAGCTATAAGTAGAGAGAGGCTAAAAATAATTTATTTCTTCAAGGGCTATTGGCGGTGGACCTCGCAATTTAGAGCCGCGGTCAAGTGAAGAGGTCGACACCCCAGCCTATTATATAAAAAAATTCTGATTTTAATCGAATATAACGTATCGGTTTAACAATTTTTCTGGTCAAGAACAAGAAGAATACTTTAGAGTTTATATAAGGGCAAATATTACAATATCTATAAAAACAATGTCAAAACAAGGGGCTCCAATATTCATGAATATTCAATTTCCAGGTTGCACATCAAAATCGCTGTGTTATAGTATCAAACCTGACTACAACTAAAGTAATCAAGTTTAAAAGTCACGCCAATTCTTTGACAGGATTTTTCATGAGCTCCGCCCACTTTTTCGTTTTTGTGGTTTTAGGGTTACACTTCAAACGACTTACAAGTTGGCTGCTGTTTTACTTCTACGATTTGGCGACCTTTATTTCTGTCTGAAATTCCGATAAAATCATAGTTTCTCGTTTATAATAAACGTTTTTGTCATAAAAAGTACTTGAAATGCAAAAGCATCATTTAAATTCTGTCTTAACATACAAAGATAATACATAAGTGAATTGTTTAGATTTATAAAAAAAGATTTGTATCACTTAAGCCAATTTGTCCTACAGATGTCGCCACGATTCTTAAAATGATGATTTTTTAAAAAATTAATAATTAAAAAACTGGTAGACATTTTTCTTTCAAATCTTTTTTAAACTGTCTTTCATTCCTATTTGCATATCTGGTGCAAAAAAATCATACGTTAAAAAAATACTTTACCAGAAACTATGATTAGAAAAATAAAGCATTACGTCTATAGGACTGACAGTCCCTCTTAATCTTAAATACCTTTAATTTAAAAAAAACAATTAAAATTGTTATTTGTGTGATGGTCTATGAGTCAACAACAAAAGTCATTTTTTCATTTCAAGCTTCTAGACATAAAAAAGCTTCATTTGCCTGTAGTTTATAAATCATAGTATCAGATGTAAATTTTTGAGTAGACCTCTATTGAAGAATATGATATAAGTAACATGACATGATTTTATTTAAAATATTAGTTTTCTAAGTGACGTATTTGCCTATCTTGGGATGCCCTATGTAGCATTAATATTTACTCCCTCCCCCACCCTTATTTGACAACAATTGTCTGCTTCTGAAAAATAAATTTATAATTGTATGGTATATAGCCTACCTATTAATCATAAAATAAGAAAAAATTACATCATATTTACAGAAATTTATTAAGTTCACACAAATATAAATTATTTTAAAATATACATTTTAGATGGCTCTAAAAAAATCTGAGCAGTTATTTTTGTGACAACTTTTTATTTTTCTGATCAATAGATCAACATGTTTCAGAAAATCAATAATTTACTTGGTCCCCTGACTTGGCAAACGAAACTTTTTTTAAAGCACTTTTTCTACCCTTGCCCCACGGTCTATTGCCAAATGCAGTTTGCTCTGAAAAGTCACGAGGTTACACAGCTCTATTAGTCGAATTTATCTCATGGTGGCTTATGGCACGCCATGGGCGAGCGGGATGTTTTGGCTTGCAAACTGCCTAATGGGATACTGGTGGAAAAGTGGCTTCACCTTTTCCCCTAGGGGCATATCTGCTCCTCTTCCTATATCTACATTGAGCTAGAAGAAAAGTCGATGTGACGTGTGTGATTCACTGAACAGGCAGCAAACAAGCCGGTTCAATAACGAAACACGGAGGAATACACGACACCGCAGCAGAAACAAACCGGGCAGAAAACCTAGAAACTTGCCTATTTCGCTATTGGGTTCGTCTTCGCTGGTTCTTAGTTAGTGATCCACATCGTTATTTCTTAAAAAAGTTATAATTTAAAGTTAAAGAAAGTTAATTTCTTTCGAACTAAAAATTTTAAAATACATTTAGGAGCCCAAGTCAATATGATAGAGGGGCTCATACAAGTATTGCATACAAGTATAAGGAAAATAGTCATTTTCTGCCCTGTTCGCTAAAACGGGTGTGAGTGGGTTTTCGGTTCGCTGCACGTCACTCCAGTTTCCCTTCCAGCCATTGGCGGATCCAGGGGGGGAAGAACAGGGGGCACGTGCCCCCCCCCCAGAAAATGCAAAGTTACACTAGATATTGACCTGTAACACATGGCGTAGGCGTCCTTCAAGGAAGATGCATGCTGGGAAATATGACGATTTTTCGGTCTGGCAAAGAGCAAAACACTTATGCGCATGCTCTACTGCTCAGTCGAGCATGACTGAAGCGAATCGTGAAAGAGCACAGTTTGCCGTATTTGGCTTCGTATCTTTTTTTTGGCAGTTAGTTTTTTTATTGGGTTTGTTGACATTATACAGAGTTTTAAAAACACTCATTGTTTTAATTACTTTGTCCCAATATGATAAATGTCCAATGTATATTAGGTTCTTATTGCTTCCCAACGGCTCTTTTAAACATAAATGTATTAATGAATGATCCCCATTATCTACAAGATTCTGCTTGACCAATATATTGTATTAATAGTTATATTAAACTCTGAGCAAGAGAACTCAATCCCCATATTTCCAATTCCACTGTAATGGTAACATAAGAGCTCTCTGACTTTTAATTCTCTAATTTGTCAATCTGATAAGTATTTAGTGAACCTGCTAAATAATGTACTTAATTCTCTATGAGTAAATATGTGCATTGCTCCATTTTTACTGTCACATATGAACATTCAAATTCTTAAGTTTGAATTTTTTCTGTATTATTGCCTTTTCAAATATTTTCTCTTTTCATTGATATTCTAAACCTACAACAGCAATGAAACAAAAAAAGGCTTTTCAATTTAATATATAAAAATTGCTTTAGAATTTTACACATCAATAAGTTTTGAGCATTATATGTTACGTTACTTAAAAAAAAACAACAAATTGAATTCATAATAAGAATTTTTTTTATTCACAATAAAGAGAGGTTTAGAAAATGATAAGCTACAAGACTAGCTGGGTTTGTTTGCAGTGAATTTAATTTCTTTCTAAAATTTTACTCTGATAAATGCTATTACATCTTATTTCTGATTGACATGCAAAAGTATGCACTATTAGCCAACATTTGGTTATAAGGCTCCAGCATAGGTACTTATCCGTATGATGCAGTTCTTGGGAAGATAACTAAATGGCTTGCAAAATTAAACAATACAGATTACTAAAATTTTATACTAAAGAGTTTACTTTTTTAAACCAAAAGAAAAAAATAACTTATGGAGAGTTACAAGAAAGGCTTTGTATTAAAACCTGACCCCCCTTAAAAAAAACCATTCAAGAAATTTGGTGAAACCCTTTCATTGTACATCTGTTTCCCTGTGTCTAATCCACGGGACTTAATCCAAACATAGGTGAATAATGTTGGTCTTTTTCAAGGTCGCAGCTTCTAGTGTTCGGCTGATGCAGGGAACTAAAAATACACTTGTGAATGAATGCTATATAATTGATTTAACTAGCATCCAGACACAAACCATATTTAGTATTTGCCTAAATGAAGGAGAAAAAAATTTACATTATTATTTACCACTATATCATGAAAGAAATATAAACATAAGGAGTTACACATTGAAAATTTAAACATATGCTAACAAAACCTATTATAATTTAGTATTGGACGTCGTATTTTCTTTCTAAAATTTTTTACTACAATAAATGATGCATTTATAATGTATAATTAACATACAAAAGAATGTACTTTTAAGTAGGGTGACCATATATTTTCTACATCAATGCAGTACAGTGTTGAAGAAGCAAAACAATAAAACAAACTTATTCATGTTTATTTTTTAGTATTGTTTCAGTCTTGTAATCGACTCAACTCTTGTAATATTGTGCAAACCACCTAAACGGTTCAGAATAAAAATTTAAAACAAATACTTATTTTTAGGTTACGATATTATGAAGCTCTTGCCTGCCATGTATGACTAACTACTGATTGAGAGTATATGTAGAGAGTCGCTTTATTCTGGTTTGGTTAAGAGTTGTCGGTAAAGAAAATTTTATACTTATGGCTCTAATGGAGAAATTTTAATCACCACACAAAAATGCAGGACATTATGCAGTATAAATACAAAAAAAAACAGGACATTTTACATATTTTAAAGACTCTTTGAAATCGGCAGCACAAAAGCCTAAAAGGCAGTACTGTACTGCGAAAGGCAGTACTGTACTGCGAAATGCAGTAAGTCTGGTCTGACATTTGATTATCAGGTTTTAGATAAGAAGCTATATCCCGTTGGTACGGCTCTGGTAAAGAAAAGTAGCAACTAAAAGGACCAAAATAATGAACCGTTATGGCTTATTAAACATTTACTCTGAATACTTCACTTAATAAAAAAAAATTGTGCTTCATGGAAAAACAATTACATTCGCGACCGACGGACGTACTAACTTGCTTCTTGCATTTTTAACAGGAACGCGTGATAACTATAAAAGATTTTAAACAACAATATAAATTAATCAATTGAGTATTCATAGTTTACAATTTTACAATAATTTTAAAATTGGTATTAAAAAATAATAACTTACCAGTTTTAAAAGTTTATGCCAGCCACGCACAAACATATGGTTGTTTACTTTAAACTTTAATGAATAAAAATCGCCAACAAATAGCATCGCCAAAAATAGCCTCGCCAAAAGGAATAGGTTGCTGGAATAATGAATATGGTAGTTCTCTCAAGCATGCGCAGAAGAGTTTTGCTTTGCCAGGCCGGAAAAATCTCCCATGTCAGATTCGGAAAACTATCCAATTTTAGGGTTTTCCGATCCCCAGTCTATGAATCTTCACCGTTTAACTGTAGAATTTTATTCATGTACCTTTTCTTCAACACAAAATAAAGCTAAGACATTATAAAAAGCCTAAACATAAGCCGAAAACCAAAAATTAGCACTATCCGAGTGTAACGCTATGCAACTACTGCATTGTTGGTTCTTCAAGGAGTTGCTAAGGCCCGTTGCTAGGGCCCTGAGGGGGAAATTCCGAAGTGTGCTACAGCTCTATTATTAAATTTTCTAATCAAATAGTTGATAAAGTCTATTTTTTCATAATTTTTGGTGGGAAAACGTACATTTCATTCTTAATGACGTCATAATCCAGAAGACACTGTCAAGGTCACGATATTACGCAAAGTTAAAGAAAAGAAATATCGAAAACTAGCCAATCACAAAATTCGGCGCGAATAAAGTTTCGGAAATATATATTTTTATTTTTGTTTATTTGGAGGGTAGCGCCGTATATATTCCACGCGTGCTATTTAACGATGCATATTTTTGTAAACGTTTTATTTTTAAGGGGTTTTGAGTTTGCTTATATTAAATCCAAGTAATAATAAGTGTAGTTCAACTCGGGAGTTTTTCGCGCCTTTCTATTTTTCTCATATATTATAAATCAAATTTCATAAGAAGATTGGATTATAAGAGTAAGTTATTAGCTTCCATACTTAATCAATAAATGAGTTATTATTTATAAAATTTGCTTGCAATTGCCTCAATGATATTAAAAAACAAAAATAATGCGTTACAATTTTCTTAGTTGCTGTTTAAGTTGTTGATTTACAATATTTGTGAAAGTGGCATTTTAAAGACTATCTTGTAAGTTAGTTTAGGTTGAATTATCGTCGCACAATAGCTACACGAGGGCTATTGGCGACGGGTGTCGTAATTTAGAACCACAGTCAAGTGACGAGTAGAACCCAACGCAACCGTCTCACTCATCACGTACAGAAGAGAAGTTAAACACTTTTTATTGTTATATCATTTACGATTAAATAATTAATTATGAACTTTTCGAAATATTTTTTTTTTTAAGTTTCATTCTATCAGACAAATTTTTTTGGAAATGATCAAATATCAAAACTTCATCATTTATTTCCTTTCATAGAACAAAAGAAGATGCACAACATTTAAATTTTCTTATGTTTAAATCTCTTATAGACTGCTCGAAAGTTATTATTTGAATTAATTGAATTATTTTTAATTTCTCTAGTAAATCTAATTTGTGTTTTATCATAGTAACAGAAAAGGGAAAAATGGGCAATTCTTTGTGTTCTGTGTCGGCGGACTTCATGGACAAATAAAACGTTATTTAAGAAATTATTATTTATGAAGAATGATTTTCTTTTTTACGATATTGTAAATAAATTTTATTTAAAATTATTCATTTTATTTTTCAATTGAAACCAAATGTTTTCCTTTCTCCAAACCGTCAATAACAAAATGAATAAATACTAATATAACATAAATGCATTTTCGAAGGAGAATATAAAATTGTATACCAAATGCTCCAAATTTACTCCTAAAAATAATACTTAAATTTCATATTGTTTACATTCGTTTACCACACCTTCCTCCAAATAAAATAAATAGAATTTTTTTTTCTAAGTTTATTGGTCTATCTAGTAACATTTATAGATCGATGAAATCGCTGGAAGAATTGGAGCCAAGTAAAAGCGCCAAATTAGAAAAGAAGCCAAATAGTTTACCGCCTAGCTTTTGGCAACGGCCTCGTTTTCTTAACATTGAGCGAGACACGGCTGGTTCAACGATGGTTTTGTTTTGTTTTAAAGGCGCAAGGGCATGACATCAAAGACCATATATTGCTCCAGACACTGGCTTTTTTTCTGATTGGAAACTCAATATTACTATGTCAAGAAATTAACGAATAGTCGCCGAATAGTCTACATACGTATCACTATTGTTTACCCAGGTAGCACACCAATGTGGGATCCACATGGTCCGACGTGGGCCTACGTGGTTCAGCTGGGCACTAGTGGGCCCCATCAGCCCATCACCAAACCATGTGAATCCCATGTACTCAATTTTAGCAAATTATGCGCTAATTACGATAAAATATGAATAAAATATTATTTATTTTGTTATAATTAGGTGACATTAATATATTTGGATGCTAAAAATTTTATATTACGCTTTTTCTAGAAAAAAATAAAACCACGTGGATCAACATGGGACATTATGGGCAACCCATATATATTTCTGTGGGCTATCCATAACAAGCCCATGACATTGATTAAAGTTACCGATGAACTCGGTTTTCATTCTTAGTCAAATGGACTGTTTATAACTTAAATAAAATAGGTTTTATTGTTAACTAAAAATTATTTGTACCATAAAAAATATACACCTTATATTATTCTAAATTAATTCCTCAAGGCAATTTGAAATTATATTTGATTAGGAAAATCAATACCGTGAATTTCACAGTGTAATAATTGATGTTGTTCAGTACTAATACTATTTTTAGAAAAATATTAGTACAATTTATAGCTATTTTAATAAAACAGAGCTTTATAGAAGAACCCAAATGGGCCGATATGTGACAACCCAGGTGGGCCGATGTGGGATGGCCCATCTAAATCTATATGGATTGCCCATCTGTCCTATAAAGTGAACTGCTGTCCAAATACAATATCTTTTTATCCTCCAACTGTATAATATGCATATCAGGAAAATATATTTATTGTTTCGGTATATTTTTAACTAATAAAGAGATCGATCAACTTGAAAGGGAAAATCGATTGCTCAGGAAAAATTGTACTGGGCTGATGTGGAGAAGCCCAGGTGGGTTAATGTGGAAGAAAACCATGTGGGCCGACGTGGGATGGCCCAAGTAGGCCAATGTGGGACGGTCCAGGTGGATCGATGTGGGATGGCCCAGGTGGGTCGATGTAGGATTTTCGATGTAGGAAATCTATATGGATTGCCCATCTGTCTTATAAAGTGAAGCTGCTGTCCAAATGTGCATTGTTTTTTTTTTATCCTCCTACTGTATATTATACACATTACTAAAATATATTCATTGTTTCGGTATATGATGTGGAGAAGCCCAGGTGGGCCAATGAGGAGGAAAACCATATAGACCGATGTGGGATAGCCCTTGTGGGCCGATGTGGGATAGCCCAGGAAGGCCTATGTGGGCTGGCCCTTGTGGGCTGATGTGGGATATCCCTGGTAGGCCTATGTGTGTTGGCCCATGTGGGCCGATGTGGGATATCCCAGGTGCAATATGTTTGCTTGGAAGGAAAGTACACGAGTGTCAATAAACTTAGATTTATTATAGGATAAGGAGAACACACGCTACTTATATACGATAATACTCGAGTTGAGTTGTATACAAAATAATAAGTAACATGCAAATTAAGTTTCACGGTTGCAGGGATACTGCACTTTTTCTCCCTTTAAAATAACTTTTATAACCAAATTAAAATATCAGTCCTTATGGCTAATCACAAGTCTATCAGGAGGTCTTATGATCCTGGTAGATCTTCTAAGTGGTGGGACCTCCACCGTAGGCTGGGATACCGGATCCGATTCCGGCATGTGGCTAGAAGGTGCGGCTGGAGTACCTGGTGCCGGGAGACTGGGCATCGTCGATTGGGACTCCACCGGTTTTAGCGGTGAGGCTGGTGACATCATAATTGGAGGCGATGATTCCCTGATCACCGGGAGAGGAGATGGAGGAGACTGATCCGTTGCTGGCTCAGTCCGGGAAGGTGGTTGCCAAAGGTCGGGTGGGTTGACCTCAGGTGAAGGTTCAGCTCTAGACGAAGTCACTGGTTCCTTAGGCAGTGGCAACGACCACTTCCTGAGATGATCGGCATGGCACATTCGATGCTCTTCCCCTACTTCAACTTTGTAGGTGACGGGACAAAGAACCAGCAAAACAACTCCAGGAAACCATTTAATTTTATTGTTTCTGACACTTTTGACCAGCACTTTCTCGCTTACTCCAAAATAACGTTCCGGACCCCTTCTTTGATCTTCAAAACTTTTAGAGATCAGCTGCTTTTTGAATAATTGGTCCGCTAAATTAGGAAGTAAAAATGTTAATTTAGTTCTCGGCCTTCTTTTCAAGAACACCTCGGTGGGACTCACCCCACTGGTTGCATTGGGAGTATTCCTGTAATTGAATAAAAAATTATCAACTTTATGTTGTATAGTTCTGCTTTTATTTTTCCCGAAGTCTTCCAACACTTGCTTCAAAAGAGCTTTTTTTACGGTCTGAACAGACTTTTCAGCTGCTCCGTTTGAACAAGCATGGTAGGGAGGTATCAGCTTGTGACTTATTCTATTTTTCTTTAAGAAGTCCTGGAATTCTTCAGCCACAAATGTCCCTCCGTTGTCCGAGACTAACACTTCTGGAAGTCCGTATGCTGCAAATAGAGTTCTTAATTTATTAACAGTTAATTGAGCAGTCATTGTTCTCATGGGGAACACTTCTATCCACTTGGAATAAGTGTCTACCACACACAAAAGATAGTATCCTTCATTTGTACGAAGCAGTTGTTCGCTGGTATCCTTAGCAAAATCTATATGGATACGCTGCCAAGGATGTTTAGTAATTGGCTAAGGGCTATAGGGAACTTTTGGGGCGGAGTTTTGACAGCTCTGGCAAATTCGACACAACTTGATGTGATTTTCGATGTCGTCGTCAATTTTATGCCACCACACATAACTGAGAGCAAGCATTTTAGTCCTCGTAATTCCATTATGACCTTCGTGTAGTAAATTAAGGATTTTCTCTTTAAGATTTGCTGGAATGATTACCCTAGTACCCCACATTAAGCATCCGTTTTCTGTGGTAATTTCATTTTGTCTTATTTTGAAGGGAGTTAGGTTATCAGGAACTTTATTGGGCCACCCGTGCATAGTATATTGCCAAACTTTTAGTAAGATTACATCTTTCTTACTTTCACGGGCTATATCCTCTGCTGTTAAAGGGTTGTCTGTTGTGTCGGATTCAAAAAACGCTAAGCAATTTTGAACATAGTTTATAGCCGACCAGTCATTAGACAGATCCCCCTCATTAGTTGTAAGAGGAAGCCTCGATAAAGCATCGGCGTTTGCTATGTCTGATCCCCTTTTGTAAATTATTTTATAGTCATATGCTGACAGCACGATTGCCCAACGTTGCAGCCTGGCAGTTGTTACCGCCGGAATGTCCTTTTTCTCCCCAAAAATTGTAGTTAAAGATTTATGGTTCGTGAATAGTACAAAACTTCTACCGAATAAGTATTTATGAAATTTTTTTACGCCAAAAATTATAGCAAGCGCCTCTTTTTCTACTTGTGAATATTTCTTTTCCGCGTCTGATAAAGTTTTAGAAGCGTATGCTATTGGTCGTTCGTGACCACATTCTGTGGTGTGGTATGCGAGATCACAGCAGCTATTCCTGTAGCTGATACATCGTAAGTTAATGTTACTGGTTTGGTAGAATCGTAATGCAATAGTAAAGATTTTGACGTTAACCAACCTTTACTTTCTTCAAATAGTTGTTTGTGCTCATCTGACCAATACCACGGTACATTTTTCAATAAGTCGTACAATTTCGACATTTTACCAGAAAGATTTGGGAGAAATTTTCCGTAGAAATGTAAGAGACCCACATACGATTTTGACTGTTCCACGTTTTGTGGTTCTGGGGCATTTTTAATTGCTTCTAGCAACTTTTCGGTCGGAGAAATTCCACGGTCGGAAATTTCATATCCTAAATAAGTTACTTTATGGGACAGAAATTTACATTTTTCGAAATTGACTTTTAGCCCTTTTTCTTTAAAACGTTTTAATACGAGATTCAATAACTTGATTGCTTCTTCCTTAGCCCAGGTAGCACAACAATGTTGGCCGACATTGCGAAAGAGGAATGTTGAACGTTGTAATCGCGACATCTGTCAACATTCGCAGGCATTGGGAATTTTTTAAAATTAGTATGACTTTAAATTCATTTTATTTTGATGTTGGAAGAATGAAACAATAATGTTAATAATAATGCAGACAAGTTTTAGTCATTATTTAAAAAAATAATAATTTTTGAAAATATTCGAATATTGTGGGGACATCTGGCGACATTGTGGATACAACGTCGATAAAACAACATTGGCCAACATTGATCGATGTTTACTAGGTACTCGATTCACGAATATATATTTTTTAAATATATATATAGCTTTATATATATTTTAAATATATATAGCTTTATATATATATTTTTAAAATTATATATAGCTAATAGTGAATATAAATTTTTGAAATGATATTTAACAAAATCAAATAACGTGAAAGCCAGGTAATACGCGTTTGCAACTTAACTCAACTAAACGACGCGGTAGGTTCGGTTCGGGTTTCAGATTACCGGCGACTAGGACAGTCGCGACTAAATTCCACGAAAGAACTAAACAATACAGGCCATCTACCTTAAGCCTACTAATAAAACGCGGAAAAAGGACTTCTCTCCGAGTAATTGATTTTCCAGTTCAACTTCAAAATGTCGGATTTCGAGGATGATGCTTCTGCTTTCTTAGAGGATGTCCCCATAAAGGAGAAAACAGGTAAAAATAGGAAACGTTTGAAACGCAAAGCTACGAAAGAATTGTCGCGTATTTTAAAACAAACAGAATTCGACGATTTTGTCGAATTTGCTAGTAATTCTTCGCAGTCCCCACTAAATTCATCCTTCGGGGACTCGGAAATCATTAATAATGTTATATCTGATAATACAGCAGGGTGTAGCACTTTACTAGAGCAGTCAGCAACCAACACAAGTTCCATAAAGTACATATGAAAAATTATGTATTTTATATCATGTTTCTATTATCCACTTCTCTTTATTCTGTGTTTTCTTTGTGTTGTTCAAGAACGCAGATATTTTCATTTACCTCATTCTACCTGTTTATGCAAAATACTTTTATGTTTTTACTGTTCACAGTTAAACATTGATTCCATGCAGAATTACCCGTTTTGTAGTGTGAGTCACGTTTGTTGAAAAGTGATTCATCACTACATCTTTTAGCATTAAATGAAATTTTTTTAGCAGAATAGTTGATCTACACTTACTGCAACTAAATAATGTAACCTGTTTTGAAAATTGGATTTTTTTTTAATATTTATAAAGCCTTTTTTATCACTGTGATCACACTACAGAAATCTTCAGTTTGTATGGAATTAGCCTATATTTACATCTTGTACTGCAGTTGCTCTTAAATAGTTTCGATAAATTTTTTTAATAATTATCAGCATAGTTGTTGCATTGTTGAAAATCCTTTCTGATTAGCTGTTATTATTGCTTTTTCATTCTATTGACAAGCAAAAAATAAAAAAATGTAGGTAATTATAAATATTAAATCGTATTAAATACAGTAGTCTCGATTATCAGAGTTAATGTGGACGAGACTTTACTCGGATATGTAACCAAAAAACACGGTTAAAACAGAAGTTGTAAATAAAATAAATTGTGTAGGTACAACCCTATATTTTAATAAATGAATTCAAATGTTATACAGGCACACTTTTTTAAATTCATATTGTTAAGTTTTACAATGCACCAAGGTGTGCATTGTAAAATATAAATTGTCTCCTTTTGCTATTGCTTATTGCCATTATGGAAGCTCTAAACCTTCCTCACTAGAAGAGTACTTCCATGATTTTGTTGCAGAAGTCAATGATTTGTTTCTAAATGGGTACCAACAACATTTAAGTTTTTATAGTTTTGATATAGTACATTTTAATTGTGATTCCCCAGCTCGAGCCTCAAAGCAATAAAAAAACCACAATTCCTATTATGGCTGTGAAAAATGCACTCAAAAGGGAGTGTATGTTGCAGGGGGCGTAAAGTTCTTGGGAATCGCAAGCCCGCTGAGAACAGATGAAGACTTTGCATCCTTTTCGCAAGAAGAACACCATGTTGGTGCCACCCCACTGTGTGAGATTACTTCTACAAGTTTTGGTTTGGTATCAAGTTTGCATTAGATGCCATGCATTTGGTAGATTTGGGAGTGATGCGAAAGCTATTTCTGTATTGGCTTAGGAAAGGGAATAAAACCAAAGAAAATAGCACTCGGATCAGCCAGAAGCAAATAAGCGAAGTGTCCGAGAACCTTATTGCCTTAGAAAAATCTATGCCAATTGAATTTAGTCGGAAGCCACGATCTCTGAAAGATGTTGATCGATGGAAGGCAACCGAGTTTCGCCAATTTCTTTTATATTTGGGCCCTATGCTTTGAAACAAGTTTTGCCAGACAGGCTCTACCGGCACTTTTTATGTTTGCACATTTCAATCTACATTTTATCTCATCCCCGTTATTGCTCTGACGAAAATTATATATTGTTTGCTGAAAATGTACTGAAATCTTTCGTGGAGGACATGAAATGTATTTATGGAAGCAAGGCTTTAGTGTACAATGTACACAATCTATTGCACATTGCAAATGATGTCCGTGCTCATGGCCCTGTACCTAACTTCTCATGTTATAATTTTGAAAATTATTTAGGTCAAATAAAACAAATGCTGCGTACACCAACTAACCATCTCTCGCAATTAAGTAAAAGGCTATCGGAGCAGATGTTCATGGTAGTCAACAAACCAGATGAAGCAAAACTGGTTAAAAAGATTGGTACCATGTCCCGTGATTTGTGTTACGGTGTAGAATATGCTTCTGTAATATTGGATGTTTTTACAATTTCTGCCAAGCCACGTGACAGTTGTGTGTTACTAAAATCGAAAAAAATTTCCACAGTCAAACACATTGTAGAAAGAGACTATGAAGGTATCGTCATACTAAGCCACACAATATCTAAGAATGGCGACTTTTTCAAACATCCCTGCAAATCCACTCAATTGTCTATGTTTAGCATTGAGCGTGAAAGTGAAACACTTGTCAAAGAATCACTCAAGAATGTCTACACTAAATGTATTATTAGTTGGACTCATAAAGTAGTGATAGCCATGATACCTAGACTAGTATAATTTTATTATAATTTATGAGGTTTTTATTTAGGTCCTTAACCATTTACTACTAATCTGTCTAACTTATTTACAGTTATTAGTTTTGTTATAAATTTGAATTAGTGTATTAACATTGCACCAGAGCTACCCAAAGGACAGCGGGCCTCATAATCTTGGTCAAATAACGAGACCGAAACCTAAGCAAGCATCCCAATGCAACATCACATTGACTTCGTACACAACGTCAGAACATTGATCCCTGGTAGATTTAGCATGCACCAGCTCCACAGTTTTTCTGTTTTGTTGGATTGTTGACTGCTCTATCCGTTCATAAGATTACAGTATTTACCAAATTAAATTGGAACATTTTGCCATTTCTTTTTCATCAACCTTGATTTTAAATGCTTAAACAAGATTATAAAGTTCAATTCATTGTTTCTGAAAGATAGAAACAGAAAATCAAGATAAATCAATCTTGCTTTTTTTTCCAAGTTGAAAACAGTTTGTGGAAGAAGAAGTACTGTGTGGTCGTCTTTGAAAAGGAACAAAAAGTGGAAGCCATTCCATCAACATGGCTACGTTCGGAGACGAAAGCAAAGTGGCCTCCAATTACATCAAACGTGACGCGAGAGCATATCTCAAAGTGCAAACCCGTGGGAAAAGATTGGATCACACTGGACATTAAACTCTACAACTATTCCAGTAAGTTTCCTTATTTTCCCTTGTAACAGAATTTTTTTATTCAACTTCGATAAAATATATATTTTACTATATATTTTTTTTATTAACTATATATTTAACTATTTTTTTTAAATAAAAGTGACCTTAAGTTACAAATTTAATTTTTCAGTATTTAGTTTTTAACTAAAAGAAATTGGACTATCTTTTAAATTTGTCCTGCTTATTCACTTTCAGACAGATAACTTTAAGAGAGCCTCTGGTAAAGCCCATAGGCTTCAGTTCACGTCTGCTGTGAGCAGTGACTCAGATGAAGAAAAAGAAAAGGCTGCAGCAGAAAGAAAAAAGAAAAGGCCACTGCGTTTTATTGAAAGCGAGTCCGACTCCTTTGCAACATCAGATGAGGAAGTCAGTGAGAGTCCATCTTTGATTGGAAAGATGTACCCGATTCCTAGCTTACCTGTGGGTAGAGAAGAGCCCCCTCCGAAAATTGTAAAAAGTGAGTACTAGCCCTATTTTATTAAAACTGCAAATTAAATAGCTTTTAGTTGGTTATCAAGATTGGTTCTTGTTGCAGCTTATGCGTTTCTCTTTAACTTCCAGTTTAAGTTTTTAAATTTTTAAAGTTCTGTCAAAAGCCTCTGTTAATTTGCCTTGTTTGCATAAATTGCTTTCACTATAATAGTAGGGATTTATCTTACATTACAGAATCGTAGACGATTTCAAAAAGTCAGAAGATTCAGCATAAAAACTCCAGTAAGTCTAATCGAGGTAATTACTTGTGTATACGAAACTTATGTTCTACTCGTATATTTTAGATTCTTTACCAATTTTGCAAAACAATATAAATGAGACCTCTAATCATAAAGATATCATTCAGTCTCCTACTTGTAAGTGGATTTTAAGTTAAATTTTTAGATCATGTTAGATGCTCTTTGAAAGTTTTGTACAAATTTGTAAAATTTTCATTGATTACAAATTTATAGTAAATAATTTTTTTTATAGATTCACAGTCATGTTCTACTTTGAAAGATGCCTCACATACTGTAATGCGTAAGTAACTTTATTTTGTACTAAAACTTATTTTATAGTATATGCTATTGGAGAACTGCAACTTTATAAGCAAGATTTTTACCCTTTGTTATAGATTGAGCTTCTGGGAAAGTTGTATCAAGTCCAACTGTGGATCCAGAAAATTTTAAAAAGAATATCCAAACCATATCTCTGATTTGAATAGTCAATTGATAAATGCAGAATAGCAAGGTGGTCACCTTATCTTTGATAAAGTCCATAGGAAATAGTAAAGGGGGGGGGGGGGGTACCGGAGACATAATAAAAACCATGATATTATGAGGCAAAGACTACTGTAATACCAAGGACTTACTGTATACTGTAACAATTTTAAACATCGAGTTATTACAATTTTTTTCGTATATTTTTTAGATTCACCGTCATCTTTACAAACCACAACAGAGGGGTTTTCTTACTCGGCCACCGCGTCTGTATGTAAGTAACTCTTTTGTTAAAACTTTTATATTAGATAGGTACCTTAACTGATTCGTTTTGTTTCCATAATAGACTAATGTGTAATTTTTAAAAAACTTTATCTTGTACATTGAATATACTTATACATTTCCTGAAATCTACTAAACTAAACCCATTGGCCGTCCAATTTGCCCACACAACGGTCCGCTTTTTGCTGTGGTTGAAGGCATTAATTCATAGTTTTAAGATTTTGCACATTTCTTAAGATATCAGTTCACAACTTTTCTGCATTACCATTAAGATGTTTGAGAAAATTCTATTTTTTTCTGCTTCCATATTGTAGATTTATAAAACAAAAAGACCAAGAACCGAAAAAATCATATTGCGAAAATTCTGTGGGTGATGCAGTTTGTTTATTTATACTGAAAAGTGTCCAAAATACACCAGAGACAGTACTTATTTTCCAAGGAATATTTTCATTAGGGACCTGTGTTTTCAAATGTATTTTATCTTTAATTCTAAATATTTATTTTATTTTTCAGTTACTCGCATGTTCAAGGAAATGGATAAAATAAATTCAAAATTAAATAACTTAAATAGCAAAATCGACAAACTGATGGCCATACACGCTACTTCCCAAAACCATGCAACATTAGATTTCCTGCCAACAGAGGTTAAATTGCCTCTTATGACAGAAGATGAGTTAAGGCATTTTAACCAAAGACTAAAAGATGATAGAGATTTCTCAGCAGCAATGGTAGAAAGTTACTGTGTTATTTAAACTTATTTACATTAAAACTAACTTATATACGTACCCAGTAGTTCCAAATTTTATTTTATAATTAATCATTTCATTTAATGAGGAACTTTGTTTTAATTAGTGATTTGTGATAAATGAGTAATAGATCCTTTAAAAAACAAAATTAATTTATTGATACTTATTCGAGGGAAATTTTACTTATTTGTAAGCCCATTCTGTTTTTTAGTAAGTTTTGATTTATAGTTTTGTTCTGTAAAAATGTGTTCATCATTTGGGGGTTATCGTTAACAAGTGACTCTAAGAAAATATTTACTATATTGTGTTTTAACTGCTTTTTTAATTGTTGTTTTTTAGGTACGTTACCTCCATGGTGCTGGCAGTGGGAAGACTGCTTGCTCTTTTGTTTTAACCATCTCAAAAAAAGTGCTGGCCCAGGAATTGGCGGTCAAGTTTAGCCGTTATGGGCGCAAGGGGAAAAAGTCCTTTTCGGACTTTAATGAAACGATGACTGTCATATTGGGTAAGTTCAAATATATACTGAAAATGTATTGTGTAATATAGTAACATGAGCGTAAACCAAAACATCTGTTTGAATGGATGTCAGATCTAGGGAGGTAAAGAAGTCTAATATAAAATAATTTGTTAAAGTACAGGCTTTTCAGATCATTTTAAAGTAAACTAGAGTTTCATATTTCAAAACTGTACTTACTTGAAAAATCACCTTATATATTTTTTTGTAATTAAACTGATTTTTAAATTTTAATAATGTCACAAAAGATAGTCTCTGTTAAAGAAATATACTTTGTAATTATCTTGACTTCCTTTTGGATTTGCTTTAAAGTACAACTGTTTTTAATTTTTATAAATTATAATGGTATATTTGATTATTTTGCCGAATGAATGTTTTATTTTAGTCGCCTTTTTGGTCACTTATTTTTTTCAAGTGGTCACTATTTTCACTTTTTTTACCTCTGTTTTTTGGTGGCAGCCCTGAAAGTGTTTTGCAACTAGTACTAAATATCCTTTAATTTTTTCAGCTGCCGCCTCCACAAGGTTTAGCAGTTTGGATAGAGAAAAACTATCCGAACTCTTTGGAAAAGCACTTTCTGGAGCCTGCGAATGGAATGGGAGAAAGGCCAGAAAATCAGATTTAAATGAGGAATGCAGCTTGTCATTAAACACGAATTGTTAAAATATAATGCAAATAAACCTTTCCCTATTTATGCATCTTTTGTTTTTTGTGAAACATTTCGTACAGAAGCTTTAGAAATATTTCAAAAGCTTCTGTACGAATTAATAATTAATTTTTTTAATATATTAAAGTAGAAAATACATAACTATCTAAAACATGACATTTAATAAAGTTACATGTAAAAATAATTTAATAGAAGTTTGTGAATAACATTTACAGATTTTGTCGAGAATTTAACAGTTTCTCTACACTTTAATTATATGAAATAAAACCTATACCCAATGGAGTTCGTAAATATATTTATTCAACCCTATATACAGTAGTTTTTTGTCTTTTAATGGTATCGATCATCCCTATATAAATACATCCAGAGATGTTGTGTAGTTAACTTTAAACAATCTGGGAAAAATGTGCTATGTATCAGATATTTAATGTATGAATAATAATACGTAAAATTTGTTTTAATTTGACTCTGAAGCAGTACAGGAAAAAAAGAGCTATGTTGTAATGTAGTGTTTTATATAGCTGTCTGAATTACTAGTTTTTAAAATTACAATAGTACTAATAATACAATATTTCTTGATTAATTTTGATTTAACCTATTGTTAATTGTTTTACAACATCGCATATTGACATTGGCTGACATAAAAATGACACCCTTGCGAATATTGTACAACATCAGTTTACGACATTGATCAACATTAGTCGTACCACATTCATGGGCGTTCTTTTACAGTACTTCTCAATTATACATTTGTACTTCGCATAACTTTTTAACTCATCTGTTCGTTCAGTAGAAAAAAAATTGTTTACAAAAGTAATTTTCTTTATATCTAACATTTCTTTATATCTTTATAATTAACAAAGTTTTTGTTAATTAGAAATATATAAAGAAAATTACCTTTGTAAATAATTTTTTTTCTACTCAACAAACAGATGAGTTAAAAAGTTATGCGAGGGAAATGGAAAAATGTATAATTGAGAAGTACTGTAAAAGAACGCCCATGAATGTGGTACGACTAACGTTGATCAATGTCGTAAACCGATGTTGTACAATATTCGCAAGGGTGTTATTTTTATGTCGGCCAATGTCGATATGCGATATTGTACAGCGTTGATAAATGTTGGTCAATGTCGTAAACCGACGCTGTACAATATTTACTAGGGGGTCCATTTTTATGTCGGCCAATGTCAATATGCGATGTTGATCAATGTCGTAAACCGATGTCGTACAATATCTGCAAAGGTGTCATTTTTATGTCGGCCAATGTCGATATGCGATATTGTACGACGTTGATAAATGTTGGCCAATGTCGTAAAACGACGTCGTACAATATTTGCTGGGGGTCCATTTTTATGTCGGCCAATGTCAATATGCGATGTTGATCAATGTCGTAAACCGATGTCGTACAATATCTGCAAAGGTGTCATTTTTATGTCGGCCAATGTCGATATGCGATATTGTACGACGTTGATAAATGTTGGCCAATGTCGTAAAACGACGTCGTACGATATTTGCTAGGGGGGGTCCATTTCGACGTCGGCCAATATTGACACCAATGTCGGCCAATATTTTTTTTTAATATTGGCCGACGTTGGTGTGCTACCTGGGAGAACTACTAACTAACAATACATCGTCTAAATAGCAAATCGCGTCAATACCTTCCAGTATTTCATCCATTGTCTGTTGAAATGCAAAAGGTGCCGATTTTATACCATACGGTAAACACGTATATGAAAAAAGACCCCTATGGGTATTGATAGTCAGTAACTTTCGGGATTCTTCTTTAATCGGCAGTTGAAGGTATGCGTGAGATAAATCTAACACTGTAAACACTTTAGCTTCCGCTAGCTCTGAAAATAATTCCTCAGTAGTCGGAAGTGGGTAGTGCTCAACTTCCAATACGGGGTTGAGAGTAATTTTGTAGTCTGCACATAGCCTGACATTCCCGTTTGGTTTACGGACTACAACCAAGGGTGTTGCCCATTCGGATGTTTTCACTCGTTTAATTATTTTATCTTCCAAAAGACGGTCTATTTCCTTATCCACTAGAGGTTTTATCGCGAAC
Organism: Oedothorax gibbosus; assembly: GCA_019343175.1. Classification (NCBI taxonomy): domain Eukaryota; kingdom Metazoa; phylum Arthropoda; class Arachnida; order Araneae; family Linyphiidae; genus Oedothorax; species Oedothorax gibbosus. Next base: position 44,817 of record JAFNEN010001175.1, read on the forward strand.
GGCACAGGACGGTGTTTACAAAATTTAGGCACTGCATCTTCTTTAACGTGAAGTGCAATCTGTTTACTTTTAATAATACCTGTTCCAGGCTCAAACACATCCTGGTATTTAGATTTAAGATCTTTTAAAGGTATTTCAGTGCTGTTATTTTCTACTGCGAAAATAGATTGCCAATCCAACTTAATGTGTTCTAACCAATTTCTACCTAATAAAATTGGAGCTTTTTCGTTGGCTGTATTAACCACTATAAGTGGTAAAACATATTCACCGTTTTTATATTTAACTTTAACATAAATCTTTCCTTTGACTTCTAACGTTTCGCCAAGATAAGTGCTAAGCGACAACTTAGTAGGAATGATTGGAATTCGTTTTAGTTGGGAAACTTTACGGTATATTCTTTCGGGAAGCGTTGATGTACATTGTACATGCACCTGTATCAATTTGTAGACTCATCTTGCGACCCTCTATTTCCATTTCACATACGAATCCTAAAGTAGACAGCTCGTCTTCCGTTACTTTATTTGACTTTTGCTTAACGCCTTTTTTACGATTGGATTCAACCGCGCACAGATGATTATCTAAATCATCTGTTGGTTGGTCGCGAGCGTATCTTGGTACGCGATATTTGTCTTCCCGCTCTACCTGATTAATTTTCAAGTTTGACCAACACGCCCTTTTTAGATGTCCAATTTTCTGACATCTTTCACATTTAAATGTTTTATACCGGCACGTATTTGGGGAATGAGAATGCCAGGGTTTGCCGTTTGCCGTTATAGCCAAAGGTTTTAAAGTTAGATTGTCTAGTGGTTAGTGTAAAAGTTCGTATTTGTAAATAAACCAATTCCAGTGTTTAAATTTAGATTGATGATTTATTCATGGAATTAAATGATAGGTTAAACAATACATCTGCGAAGGGGACCCAAGAAGGTAGAGAACGCTGCACAGTAACAAGAGGGATAAGTAAAGATACCTGGAGAGATTCGGGAGTCAGAACAGTGCTAAGTCGAAGCTGGTAGTTACGGGCATTGTCGGCGCTGGGCAAGGCATCTCATGGCGAGGGTCTTTCTCCGGAAGGTGTGCCGTTGGGACAGGCCGTTGCAGGAGAAGGACTTTCCGCAGGTTAGCGGATCAAGGAGGATGAGGAGCCGGTTGGCTGCGATGATCTCGGGACGAGAGACAGAGCAATAATGATGATGGTTTACGTCTGCTAAGGCGGTTCTTGCTGCCCCTTGTCAATCAAAGGGGTCCAGGGTTCCCTCATTCGTTGAGACACAGTCCCGAGCGCTCCCCCTTCCACATAGAATTAGTTAACCCGCCAGTAGCGATGCCCTTGTTCCTGACTCCCTACTTACTATTCCCAGACATGGTGGCTCGAGTTGATCTGTCAATCAAACCGAAGAGGTCAAGATGTCAAGTGGGGAATGCCACTGTGGCATTACTCCCCCCCTTTTCAATTTTGAGAGTTTCGAAAGTGCAGGAATTATTTACCTCTTGTCACCATGCAGCGCCAAAAAAAAATAATTTCTTACATCAAATTTTATGGGTCCCTCGCTGAAAAAAATACAATATAATAATAATGACAATGAGATACAATAATGAAATATACTTGACATTGACATTCAGTTCTGTTTGAGTAGAATACATGTAAATGTTACTTAACAAATTTCAAACTATCATTAACAATGGAAGATGTTAATATATTTATGTAATAAGTTGTTCCGATTAAATATTTTTAAGGTTGTTGCAATTAATATGTTAGATTAATTACACACTTATTAATACTTTTCCTCTCTCCTCAATTTCGAACATATTTCAGTAATACAAGAAAAATTAAGGTGACTGTAAAATATGAGGAAAAGTTTAAAAATAAAATTAAAGTTATCAATGTAAATTTCCATGATTGAAAGAATTTCTGCAATGGTAAATGTTCTGTTTGCAGTTTTGTGAAAGTTCTTAATTGTCATAATTAAAGTATGTGGAAGAGTTCACTGTTCAAAAGTTTATCACTAAAAGTTCACAATTATAGTTGTTATGTCACATTTATTGGTTTATGTTGATTGTCGAGATGGTTGAGTTCAAAATAGCACACTAATTTTATTTAAAGCAGTGTTAATTGTGGAATACACCTGGCCCGAGAATACATAACTCTCACTGAACATCTTTGCCACATTGGTTTGATGTTGAGAATGCTCTAGAATGAATATTATACGCTGGATTGTAAC